>CAEFZX010009528.1:0-97467 GCA_903066825.1 Alfaro cultratus | reverse complement strand
CTGCGTCCATCTGGACCATCCAGGGTTGCACAGCAGTCATCAGTGAACAAGTCTGTTTGAAAATTAATCTTCATGTACGGCTGGACCCACTGTGACTGTTTCTGCTTGTGAGCTCTGGTTAGGGGCCCAATAGTAGGTTGATGCACCGCAAGCCTCTGGAGGATCCTCCACCTTGAGGCAATGTCATCATACACAATCTGATGATTTTCATCAGCAGAGAGATCCTTTCACTTTCCCATATTGCTTGAAACCTGTGGCCTGCTTAATAATGTGTTTTCATTGACCATATAATTTCACAATTTGACATTTCGAAAATAAATTTGTTTAATGGAAATGCACCTATTTTGAAAAAACAGGCTTTTGATCAACGGTTCTGGAGCTAGGATCAGGTGGTTTATTGGCCGTGAAATGTTTTTTTTTTTTCTTTCTTTTTTCTCAAAACTGCAATAGAAACAACTTTTATGCATTACACGAGTCACATGATCAACAACCGGATGTTGCCACTGGCACAAACCATGAAGAAGAAGTCGACAGGAAGTAGATGGAGGATGATAGCGCTGCATGTTATTAATGTGAACAAGCTTATTCACGTGTGATTTTAATTGCAATTCTTATTTAATGGAAACACCGCAGTTGTGAACTTGTTTTTTTTTTTTTTACTTTAGCAGAATATTGACAAAGTTTTGCATAAATTCTAATGGAACCACAACAAGTGATAGTGATGCATTGCAGGATTGTGAGGTGTTTACCTGAAGCAGAATTGATATCAGTGGTATTGTTGTTCACAGTAGTCAGTATTAAAAAGGTAGCGAAATGTATATCATTTTGATAAATATTGACTATAAAACAATATTAATATCGGACATCAATTTTGGCCCAAATTTTCAAATTGGTGCATCGCTAGTTATTAGTTTTACTCTTTTGTTGTTTTGTTCTTATAATCTATTTGTAGGCACCTTCTATTGAACAATAGTTCCCTCCTGGATTTTGCAATTGTTTGACAGACTATAAGTTGACTTCTAGTTAGGCTGAGTCAACAGTGTAGTAGAAGTAAGAAATACTGCCACCTGTAGGTGGGAGTGTGCAAACCCAATGTTTTGTAATTATCTCACAATTATGCATTAGCATGAAAAAAAAAAGCAATGATACCAGAGCGTTATTTAACTAAGGCAATGCATCCTGTACCATTTAAATGCAAGATGTGCCATAATTTTGATGAAGAATCATGTCACTAATCAGCAAATCGGCATTGCTTGAAAAAAAAATCATTCGGATTCATGGTTTTGTTAATTTATTAACGGTGTTTAAGTCACAGAGTTTGTGGCATCATGTCTTAGCCTGTTTTTAACCTCATCTCCACCAGCAGATGTAAGGACTTTTTGATTAGTTTATGTTTTTCCTTTGAAAACGTCTTAAAGGCATAGATGGAAACCCACTGGGCCCGAGTGTCTCAGTCCAGAACCTCAGTTGCAAACATTTCTATTGATGTAGTTTTCCTTATTTTTAAATAGATGCCTTTTTTGTTTGAAAATCTGGTTAGTGTGGTCGCCTGTGGTTCTGTAATCTAAATAAATATTTCCACATTACACGACAAAGACAATCAAACCGGTCTGGGTTGAATTCAGGCCTTTTAAAAAAACCAGCTGACTGAATCAGGAAACGGTGCCACCGAAGTGGTTATTTGGGGGGAGAGGAGGGGAAAAAGTCACTATATGGTTTTCCTGGTTTAAACCCATTTTCTTTTTATTTCATGAACAGCTTTAAAAGCCAGAAGTCTCGCATCCTGCCAAATGTAGCCGGCCTGCCTTTTGTTTTTATTGACGTCAGAAGAGCTGACCTTTCGGAGAGGGATCATTATTTTCCATCTCAACCTTGTGTACAGTGACGAGCGCAAAGCTGTTTTTATCCCTCTCGCCACAGAAAGGGATGATGCGCACACACCTCGACCACCTGCAGCGATTACACAGAGCAGAGGTTAATACAGGGCGCGCACGATATGAATGGCTTTTCACAAGAGCGGCGCGCTGGCCTCGTGATCCGGCTCCGCAGCAGCTGGCCGCTCGCCGGGGCCACCTCTGAGTACCGTCTCCCTGAGAACAACAACAACGCGTCCGCCGAGTCCTCTGTTGTTTGGACAGTTCAGCATGAATTCACCATGTTGTGGTTATGGCTAATTCAATAACTTCAGGTTTGCTAATGTGTCTAGCCGACCCTTCTCCCAAATGCATAAAAAAAAAAAAAAGAAAGAGTATAAACCTAAAAAAAACTTGTAATTTGCTTGAACTTTCACACGAAGCCGCTTGTTTGGGTCCGACTCAAGGCTCTACATTTTTTGATAACTTTTGATTTACAGCTCATTCCTCTGAAGGATTTGTGGCGTTGCGGCTGCTCGCTGACTTTTATGAGCTCAGAGGGCACGTCAGGGCAGAATCTCTCTGCTCAGCAGCTCTCTTCCCAGCACAACAGAAAAAAGGCCTGGCAAATACACAAAGATGACAAAAATAACACTCGCAACCCAAATTTAGTTTCCCCACTCTTGTGGTTCTTTTTCAGATTATAGGGTGGAGGGTGGAAATATGTTTTTTTTTCTCTCTTTCTGTTTTTCCTCCATGGGGGTTGCGTGAGTATAACGCTGGATTGGTTGAATTCAGTTAAGGGAGCCTCATCAGTGTGTTACTTCATTGATGCTTTTCTTTTTAAGGGCCACATAATGTAAAGGTAAAGGAGGTGGATTGTAAAAACTAATCAGTATAAATCAATTATGTCTGACTTGAGTTACCATTTGTTCCACATGTGCCTAATTGTAGTCGTTCCACATGAATAAATGCATCTATATACTCATTCAGCAGTCTAGACTGAACTCATACTCGACACAGCTTTACCAAGGATGCTTTCTACAAAATATTATCTCCTCTTCCTTACTGATTTGTCCTCATCAATGACATTTTTTCTGTTTTCTCTCCTGGTCCTGCTCCCAGGTAAGGACAGAGTCTTCAACACTCCTCTTTGTGAGCAGGGGATTGTGGGATTTGGCATCGGTGCAGCTGCTGCCGGTGCTACAGCCATTGCTGAGATCCAGTTTGCCGACTACATCTTTCCAGCATTTGACCAGGTGAGACATTTTACCTGTGTGCTGTCAAGACCTACAGACAGTGTATATGATACTGTTGTTCTGACTAGTATGTTTCTGCACAGTGCAGGATGCGCACGGACATAGTGGCTTTTAAGAGTATTGACCTTTTTAGTATTTGACTTTTTCACATCTTGTCACATAATAAATGTAAACTTAAGGGTGAGGATTTACTATGACAGAACAACAAAGGCAACAGTTTCAGTCTCTAGATAGGCAAAGCTGGTAGAGATATACCCCAAATGACATTCAGCTGTAATTACAGTGAGTGTTGACTCCGCCCACCTTGTTTAATATTCAAACCCCCTGAGTATTGAGTTGGGAGTGGCGGGTAGACACATGCTCATGGAATGCTTCAGATTATATTCACCAGAAATTGTGAAATCCTTGCACCGTTTTCCATCTACTTAACTATTATGCACTGTCTGTCACTGAAGACTCTTTGAATTATGTTAAAGAGGCAGTGTTATGTCCTTTCCAGCCACATAGAATCATTTTATAGAACAATCAAGTAACTATGTTACCCTCAGTTATTATAAAAATCCTCTGTATATCTAATATGATTTACAGGAAATTTGACTTTGTAAGTTAACGCCTTGAAATTGGGACTCTGTCTCTTTAGGAAACTCTTGCTCTTTTTGAAACTCTGCCTCCAAAAGGTCTTCAGAGCAGCCCTCCTCTATTAACCCTTTTACAGCGTTTTTTACCAGCCTTGCACTGAGTAGCTAGTATAATGAGCTCAGCAGATGCGGTTTGACCAAGTGTTTGCTAATTGCTGCTGGCTAGTCTGAAGGAGCTACGTGGGGGCAGTTGCGTGGGTGGGGTACTCTGTGGGGTGGAAGCTCAGCTTGAAGACTGCAGCTCCGAGGAGCTTTGTCCTCGAAGGCTGGGCTAATTCCACCCAGGCGTTTTGCACAGCTGAATGGTTGACATGGGAAATAAAATTATTTCTCAATCATGCATGAAAAAATCAAAGCAACACTTCAGCGTGTTTTTGATAAGGGAATAACATTATAATATGATGTGAAGCTCAAAAAGGTACATTTTACATAATACTGCCCCTTTAAAGTCAATTTAACTTCAGGTATCTCCTGGAAAGTTGGATTTATTTCCTAAATACTGTTCTGTGTGAATTAACATCTCACATACGCTCATTCTACAGAGTATGTGAGATTATAAAATGTTCTATAACGCCTCTACCTCTGTGTCTGCACTAAACTGGTACCACCACCAGCCAATCGCAGACATTAATAAACAAAACAATAGAATTTAGGAAAACACAAGAAAACTTATTGGATATCAAAATCAACCCAAATTTTCATGTCGCTGCATCCCTAATTGGACATGAAATGGATTCTGGTCCGACTTCAGCATTTTATCCCCCGTGGCAGACTGCTGGAACAGAATAGATGAGCTTCAGTGTATGTATATCCAGAGCAATAATGCACCATATGAGAAGTCCAGTCCAAGTAAAGACAGAACTACAAACAACCACCCATTAATGGTGTCTGTTTTCATTTGCTCAAGTTCCTAAATTTGAGGGTTACTTTATCAGTTCAGCTTGTAATCTATGTTTGAATTAATATTTATGTTGTCTTGTATTGCAGTGAGTAGCACAAAAAACAAAAATCATTTATAAAACCAGTATTTTCTGTACATGACCTCCTGTTTTTCTCATGAAGATTAATATGACATTGATGGTTTGTTCATGATGAGAGCAGGTTTTACCTCGCATGCTCGTCATTCTGTCTGATCTTGTCCTTCACATGATGAATGTAATTCCTCTCCTTTGTCAAGGCAACATAAAGCAGAATATATGATAATGTAAGCTGTTTTACAGAATATGTCTCCTGTTTGGTGCATCAAGATAAAAAAAAACAAACAAAAAAAAAAACTAGCAACCGACAATGAGTGGTTCTGTTTTCCTTCTGCGTTCCTACTTAAAAAGATACAGTCAACTAGACCTTAGAGATGCATGAAACTCAAAGTAATATCCCACCTGAGTTTCAAAGGGAAAAGCTCGAGCAACTGTTTGGAGGATGCCCAGCATCAGAAACTCTAGCCATAAGCATTGGGCTCAAAGAGCTTGTAAAGCGAATAAAGTGGTTTTTCAGTGCCTTTGATAGCAAAGAGAATTCCTCGGCTCATGAAATTAGATTCTCTGTCTTCTGGTGTGGTCTTTACCCACCTCTCACATACTGAGACCGTTAAAATCTAGCAGCCCTGTATCACAGATCCCTTGATGATTACCTGAAGCTCCACGTTTAGTTTCTTTCAGATATCCACTCCTCACAGATAATCTCACAGATCATCAGTGTATTTACTTTTGTTTTTTTTTTTTAGTAGTTTCTTTTAACAGTTCGTCTTTTTGTCATTCCCAGAACAATACATATACACAACTTATCATCAGCAAACAAAATAAACTATAGGTTATACTTTATTTGACGGGGTGTGCATAAGACTGAGGTTACACCGTCATAAACATGATGGCAGTGTTGTCATGAATGTTTGACTGTTGTCATGAAGTATCATTTGGTAGATAATGACATTTTTAATGCAAGGTTGCACTGAACATACATAACAAAAATTGCTAAAATATTAATAAAATTATAAACCATGCAAGATAATGAAGAAGTATAAACCTCAACTAAAAGCCAGGTTAAATAGATGCATCTTTAATTTGCATTCAGGTCTGCAGGAGATTTTCAGCCACTCTCTCTACATGTCGCTTCATTTTTATACCATCTTCATTTTCTACTTATAGGACTTTTTTTCTGCCAGTCTTGGCTGTTATTTTGTAAATTCTCTTTGTAATACTTTCACATCTTACTTGATAGACATGCTTGCAGATCTCTCTATGCTTCAGAGCCTAACTAACTAAAGTTTAGGAAAGTAGAGCATTGCGTTTTGAGCTGTAAGAAACCTCAGCGTTTTTGGCATTGAACCTCACCCAAAATGAACTTCTTGCATTCTATATATTTTGGTGAAGCTCTCATAAAATTCCTCTGGTTTTCTTGCTGTCATATTTCCCAGCCCGTGTGTGGCAACAAGGGATGGCTCTGCATATGTGCAAACACTTCACCTCGCATCTCCCGACAGTCAGTTAAATGCAGAGTCCAAGTAGAAACATGAGACCGTCCACGGAAAGAGTCGGCTTATCCTAAAGTTGTAGACATTAATATCACACACATGCTGGGTATTGAAATTCTGGCAATGTGTGAATGACAAAAAGGAACTTAATTTACAGGTTGCCCTGTCAGGTCACATCACTGAAGATTAACAGTCGCTGTGAATTGACATGAACTTGATTTATTGTCTTTGCAGATTGTGAATGAAGCTGCTAAGTACCGCTACCGTTCAGGGAACCTGTTTGACTGCGGGAACCTCACCATCCGGGCCCCGTGGGGTTGTGTCGGCCACGGATCCTTGTACCACTCTCAAAGCCCCGAAGCCTTTTTTGCCCACTGTCCTGGTATTAAAGTGAGTCCTAAAAGTGAAATGAAAGCCTATATTTAGTTTTGCACTCTATATATCTGTGAATTAGATGAAATCCTCTTTAAACAATATCCTGGGTTTGAAATGGGTGCATTGGAACAGGAAAGAGCTTGCCTAAGTTTTGTTAACTTTTCGCAGAAAGAAGATGATCAAGCAGGTTTGGGTCATAATTGCATCACCCTTAGTAAAAATAAGCCAAAGTTATTTCTAAGTTTGATTAGAGCTGCACAATCTGTTGAATCACAGTGGTCCTCACAATTTCAATGTGCACAAAATCACTATTGCATATACTGCTTTGATGCAATATTTCTTTGAAAGATGTATTTCATTTGACTTGGTGTATTAACCAATTTTTTTCCCAGTTGGGTAGAGTTTCTCTGCCTTTGATAAAGCTGCTAGATTTTAGTGACTCAGATGTTCAGGGAGAACAAAAACTTAGTTTTTCTTTTTCTATTGTCATGAAACAGGAGTGAGGAAAACATGGCATAATCTCAGTTGATATTGAACTGAAACACATGTTTTCCTGATATCAAGAAAAGTAATCTTTCTATTTTACCAAAGATGTTTCTTCTACCTTGAAGGAACATTAGCATTTTGTTTAACTGGGTTGCATTTTGAATGTGTGAATTCTGTCTTGAATGTGATAAATTATGTGGATGAAGCTAAAGATTAGGATAATGGCAACCTCATCACCCAAGGTAAATCTCCATTATACGAGTTATAAGTAATATTTTAGTGCTGTAACATTAATATAGAATTTTTCCATTGAACACCGAGGAGAA
The DNA here is from genome assembly GCA_903066825.1 of Alfaro cultratus. Lineage (NCBI taxonomy): Eukaryota > Metazoa > Chordata > Actinopteri > Cyprinodontiformes > Poeciliidae > Alfaro > Alfaro cultratus. The sequence continues at coordinate 90,060 of CAEFZX010009528.1, read as the reverse complement.
TGGAAATAAACATTTTGTCATAAAATGCAAGAAAAATCAGATTTATTTCATTTCAAAACTGGTATTTGAATTTTATTTTCAGAGTTATTATCTAAATAACCAATTTTAAATGAATATTTGCAAGAGGTATAAATAATTTTGCCCTTAGATGTCATTACAGTCCAATACGCCATGGTTTTATACTTTCACATGCAGTAGTAGTGAGAAAATCTCCGTGACATCCTGAAATTTAAAAGAAATACTCAAATGACTTGCCTTAATCTAGCAATCCCACTTCCCTGCCTCAACATATTAAAAGGATTTGAACTGAACAAGGGCTGATGGTGGAGATCACAATGATTTCCATTCAGTTTCAAGTGAGGAAGATCGGCAAAGAGAATGGATTATACAATTTAGCTGTTAACTGAGCGCAACAGACATGCTGTTTCTCTACAAAAAGGTCACACAGCCTGAATGCTAATCCTTGTTCACACTGTCATTACTGGTTCCTCCATTTGACACAAAGCCTCTCAAGAATAAATTAGTTTTCCCCTCTGTTTTCATTACGGGTCTCTCTATCTGAACCCAACCTCTTAATTGTTGTAGAGAACAAAGAAGGTGATAAAAGCATAACTTCAGCAAAAGGCGACGGCTTATTTGGGAGTTTATGTATGTTTTACGATGCTATAGTTAAAGAGAGAGTTAGGAGTTTTTGAATTGGGTTTTTTGGGAGAAACCTGTGTCTAATAACTAATTTGACTAATAACTTAAACATTGGAAAACCACACCGAGACTGCAGTTTAACATCAGTTTATGATGTACATTTGCCAAATGCGCTAATGATGCTAATTGCTAATATTAGAAGCTGATGACAGTTTACGGTGTGAAACTGAATAATATTGTTCTTCTGAAGAACAATATTATTACAAATATAAAACATTTGTAAAATCTTCATGAGCAATGCAATGGCAACATGTTTCTCTCACCCAGTGTGACGTTGCCTCTGGTCCCAATGTAACATGTTACTGATTACAGAAAGTCATCAGTATAGCTATGATGAAAATTTAACTCTAAGACTTGAGAGTTCATTTTTCTTTTAAATAAGTTGAACATCACTGTCAGTGAGTTTGAATGGATGTTGTATAAAACTGCACAACTACATTTCCAGGTGTGCAAAAGATGTTTAAACCTGCGGAGTTTTTTACTCTTTGTAGATTTTCAGCAACAAAGAGAAAAACAATTCTCCAACTGTGATCTGTTTTTGAACAAATAATGTAGTTTGACTTAAAAAAAAATAAATTCTATGGTTAAAACGATAAAAGTTTCAAGTTATGCAAAACGTAGAAAAACAATTTTGTTGCTGTTGAGAGTTTTGAAAGAAATCAGTATCAGGAGGTCAGAGCTCTGAACGCTTCTTCAGTAATTGTACATTAGGGGAGGTTTAAAATAAGTGAATAAACCAAAAAAAAAAAAAGGGATCTTTTAGGATTTAATTTTGATTTGTCATGTATTCCTCAGGTTGTAATACCTCGCAGTCCACTTCAGGCCAAAGGGCTGCTGCTTTCATGCATTGCTGACAACAACCCATGTTTATTCTTTGAGCCCAAGATTCTGTACAGAGCAGCAGGTAAGCCTGTTTAAATGTCATTTAAAGGAAATGCATTTTGATTGCTCTGTTGTCACTTTCTGTTAATGGTAGCCAAGATCCTATCACAACAGAATAACAGAAACTTCCACTGCTTTGACATGTTTTTTTTTCAATAACTTCTCATTCTCATTTTGTTTGTTAGCTTTTTTACATGCCTAGAGATCCTATCTCTGAGTCGCATATTGCAATAATAAACCCTTGTTTGTTTTTAGTGGATGGAAAAACTGCTGCCATGGTAACATAATAATTGCCTGATATGCATAAATTAGGGGAGCTTCATTATTGTAATTAAAGTCCCTCTTTGAAAGGTGTTATGTAAGATTGTAGAGTAAATATGCAAAGCACATCTGGTTGTTTGGGACAACGATGTTGTGATGGTTAGTGGAAAAAAAAAGAAAAGAAGAGATATTGTGAAAATGGGGTTCAAACAAATAGAGGCCACAACAAATTTATAGATTTATTTGGGCACATTTTTGCGTTTATTTTTCATACCATGGAGACTGACAAGAACCCGGGCAGGCATGCAGGTGGATGGGGTTACGTTATTGTCTGCCTATTCTTCTGACGTCAGTCGGTGCTTGATGCTCGGCCTGAAAGGCCCTGACCGATTATCAGCTGGTCACACTCGTCCCCGTCGTTAGGATGTCTGTGTTTAGGCAGATGGAAACTAGAGGAAACAACAAAACGACAAAACAGAACTGAAAATGTGTTGCCATTCACTACAGTTTGCTTGTGGGATGGTTAGAAGGGAGGCAGATAATTATTATTGTACATGATGACAGGAGAGGGGACATATGAAGGTAATTTGTATGGAGGTGACAATGTCAGACTCGGACGATTTAGCAGGCAGGAAATGTTTTCCCTCATTCCACTGGTGTATAGTTCAGGCTGCTATGTGACAGAACATCAAGATCCATGCACAGTTTTTACAGTTCTCATTATTGATGCTTTTAATATTTTGGCAAGTGTGGATTTATCTTTAAATTTTGAAAGTGTTGTGGGATTTAGAAGAGTGCCGGTAAGCAGCCTCGCCTTACCGACTGATGCGGATAACCAGGGCAGCCGAGAGCAGGTGTCTGAGTTATTTGCATCACTTCTCATTTGAGTGCAATATCCGTTTTGGGAGTTGCAACGTAGTACAGCAAGAATAATGTGTGTCTTTTCCACACACTGCTTCAAGTTTTATTGCATTTCTGTACATTTGTGACAAGATACCTGTCAAACAAGCTTCACGTTCTGGAATCAATGATTTCCAGACCTGAAATATTTGCAATGTGATATCAAGAAACATGTTAAATAGTGGCTCAATACTTTTGTGAATAACCATGTAAACTTTAGATGAATAAGGTAAGATGTTCAGGAAGACATTTAGAGTTTCAATTCAATTATTAGTCAGTTATTATTCCCAGCCATACACAAACAATAATATTCTGAAATCAAATATCTCTGTTCAATTTTTTAACTACAGAAAACATAACAAACTTCATTGCCACCATCTTTGAATAGAGGTTGTGGACTTCAAACTAAAAAAACAACTGACCTTATTCATATTGAGTCCAGTAACTGCAGCTAAGATCTACAGCATCTCTGATGCTACAGCTTATAGATATTGTGATGTTTTTGAAGAAATTTAAAAGGAGCCTGCCAATGTGTGTGTATTGTTCAGATTCATACACACACTCATGCTGAGTAAGGTTCCCGAGTTTAAGTGTCAAAAGCTTAAAACATCAGATAGTTTGTGTCTGTATTTGTTGCATGTCATGAAAATATCCAGGATTAGCTAGAATGCTGTCAGTAGCGTATGAGGGGTCTTTACATTGTATTACTCCTTTTGGTACACAAAAAACAACAGTGCATAAGCTAAATTTAGCTAAAATGCTAACATTAACCATTAGCTAAACGCTATCAGTAAGCAGATTGATTTACTCCATTCAGTATAAATTTCACATTTATGTCAATATTAGCTCATTTGATCTTAAATGCAGTCATTAACATGAGGGCTATCACTAGCAGATTAACTTACTTCAGTAACTTACTCCATCTAGTATGTAAATGGTGTATAATGTAAAATTAGTTGAAGTTTAGGAAATCTTTGATGTATAATAAGATTTTTTTGTTGATTTGTCTCACCCACTACTCTTCTGTTGTAAAAATTTCAATGCATTTCGTAATTAGTGTTGTTTTGTAGGAGTTGAGGGGAAGACATGACATTGCACCTCTGGTCAAAATATGTAATAGACATTTTCACATTTTTCCTCTAAAAATATTTACTTTAGTTTGATAGATTGCATATGGAATGGCAATGTTGTTTCTCCTTTAGTCCTGAGGACTCTGGATGTAGAAAAAAACCTTATGTGTTCATCATAAACGGTCTGTCACACTTATGCGCTTCTGAGCTCCCCAGAATGAGGTTGTAAGTTGTTATTAAGATAATAGAGTTATGACATTTAGTAATCAAGCCGGAAACATCCCAAGATGCATTGGAAAATAGACGCCCCCTTCCGCGACATTTCGATGTATATAAATACATCAAATGTATCAGGTTTTTTTGTTGTTTTTCTTTTTTATTTCCATTTATGCAGAGCTTTTTATGTGTGTCAGACTGGCTTCATATTTTCTCTGTTTTTCAAAGCAAATGCCAAACCAGATGTTTTTCTCTGGTTTTCTTAAACAGTGAACTTCCTTCTAGAGACCAACAATGTCAAACTCATATTTTATTTCAGGCCACATCAAGATCCACAAAGAGCCACTTGTGGCAGAATGTATTAAACTATTAAAACATTAGAGCTCTGTCTGCGTTCAATTTGCACTTCTTAAGATTAAATAATAGTTAGCATCATTTCACATTGATATAATTTGGCCCTACACAAATAGCATCTGATTTTGACTAGTAAAACTATATTTAAACACAGAACTATCTTGAAATTCTATTTTTGTGGCCCTCACATTGGAATTCTCTATATTTTAACACAGCAGGTCTTTGGGATTAGCTATTTCTTTTCTGTCACACCGCTTAGCAAATGGTTTCAAAGCATAATGTAGCAAAGTTTCCACAAAGGTCTCATATCCATTGCCTCTGTAGAGTATAATTAGTTAATTTGTCTGTGTTCCCTCTCTGTAATGTTTTTAAGATTCAAATAATAAAAAATCCACCAAACACAGATTTTCTTTTATTGCCAAGCTTTGGGGCCAAGTTGATGATGTCAAATGTGCTTAATTTTAAGTTTCATTAACAATGTTTTTTTTTTTAACAACGAACCTTTAGGAAAGACATTTGTTCCCCCTTTTCTTTAAGGTCTCCAGGAGGTTTAGTTTGATTTAAACCATCCACTCACATGCACTCTGTGTTGGCTTCAGTTCAAAGACTGACTGACCGCGAGGCTTTCCCTTTTGGACTGGTACTTTGTTTTTCCGTGGCTCTCCTTTTCTTTACCTCATCCCATTAATGTGTTGTGGGGGGGAAGATTAATCATTTCTAGGCTCGAAGCTGGAAGCACATCTGATTGGATCATGTATTCGATTGTGCTCATAAAAGCTCACAGTCGTCTCTGGGAGAAGAGATTCTTGGAAAAAAAGAATAAAATCTTCTAGATGCATTTGAAACCATCCACACAAAATGCTGAAGAGGAAGACTTTTTAAAAAAAGAAATTTTTTATTGTGTTTGATGGTTTTATATTTCACCACTTTGTCAACCGGTCTATTATTTAGGGATACTGCTGGTATAGGATTCAAAGTATTTTGCATAAAAATCACAGGGTTACATAGTGGAATGATGAATGGGTGCTTTGAGCCACAGCCATATTGTCTTCTGCATGTGAGCTTGCATATAAAGTTTGATTGCGTGTGTTTGTGTGTGTCACCGCAGTGGAGCAGGTCCCAGTCGATTCCTACACCATCCCTCTCTCGCAAGCTGAGGTCCTACAGGAAGGAAGTGACCTCACGCTGGTTGCCTGGGGGACACAGGTACGTACGTGATGCGGCCAGCGACACCTCTCGAAGTGTGTCACCTGAACATTTCGGAGTTTTAGTCTATTTTCCGTCATGTTTTCGTGTCCCATCTCCACTAAATGACATTTAAAGCTTCAAAGAGAGGCTCATAGTGGATTAATTATAAGTCCATCACAAATCCCCGTTGTCACAGCGAGGTTTCTCAGCCGGCGGCCTTAGATCGGGTTCACCACGGCGTCCACAAAGCATTCAGGCTTCTCTTGGATCACGAGGTTTTAATGCTGTGGGTTCCGTCTTCTATTGTTGCCTTTCTTTTTACCTGAAAGACTTCATTTTTATAAAAGGCCTGCAGCTCCCCAGGAATCATCTCCGATTTTTAAAAAAAAATTATATTACAGTTAATCCCAAATGTAATGTCCCTGCATGGTGGCAGGAGGTCTCCATCGAAATCTGTATTTATTTTCACGTGGCGGCAGATATCAGGGTCAATATGGTGAAAGCAGGATTTAATTACTTTTTAAGACCATAAACAAAAACAAAGTCTGACCCCAGCCACAAATCTTTAAAAATGTGGGGGGAAAAAGAAGAAAGCTTGTTAGGATTGTTTATACATCATATGGGTTTTTATCTTTTTACACTATATCTGTTATCTTGAGTTAAAGCTTATAACAAAGCCACCAATTTTGAGTAAGCTTGTGCAAGTCTGTGTCTTAGTTCTATGAAATAATATTTATTTTCAAATAATTCATTGATCTGAATGGATAAGAGAACTGACCCATGAGTTCATTGCTGGACGAGACGCCACTGTCTCCTTTTTCTGTGACATCAGAGAGGCTGACTGGTCAGGTCTGCTTGTGCACAGTTAACAATAGTCGCCAACTTCTATGCTATATTGAGCGACTTTTTTTCTGACCAAAAAAAAAGAATAGAATCAGCAGATCCGATTTCTTAGAGATTGTGAGGAGACTGCAGTCGGTGCACTCCTACTGTAAAGCTGTGCTCTTGCATCTCGGGCCAAAGTGTAAACCTCAGTTAACGTCTTCCCTTTCATTCAGATCCACGTGTTGAAGGAGGTTGCTAACATGGCTCAGGAGAAGCTGGGCGTTTCCTGTGAGGTCATTGATCTGAGGACCATCCTGCCCTGGGACACTGAAACCGTTTGCAAGGTAACTGCTGCTGCACCCGCACTCACCAGTGCATCAGTCGTGTGAGGAAGCTAGGTTTCTTTTCGACAGCCTGTGTGTTTTACCTGTCATATTTAGACACATTTATAATATGACATAAAAATACAGTGAACAATTAATAAGTGGCTTGTGCATTTTGATAGTTGTTCCAGTTTGCATACCGAACCGTCTTGGAAATAATTGCCATAAAAAGAGATTCTTTCTCATTTTAACGGCTATTGGTGTACTAAATCATGGCGAGCCATACTGGAGAGTGTGATGGTTTAAAGAGCTCTTTGGAAACATAAACTCCAAGACCTTCGCTGTAGGAAATTGGTCATGAATATTCCCTCCTCTGTGCATATGGACCGCTGCTTTTAAACAACCGTAGAATATATCACAATTTGTCTAACCGCTTTAGATTGTTTTACAGCTGAATAACAACATTTGATTGAATTTAGCCGTTTCTATTTTATTATCCAAGTCCAACACCCGGCTTAGTTTTTACAGTTACAGTGCAGAACGGAAGAGCGAGAGGAGGGAAGTCGCTGAAGGAGACGGTCAGTAATGATGGTCGAGGGCAGGATTGTGCATAAATACGTAAAACCGAGAGTGATCATTGATCCACCGCTGATACTCTTCTTACAATTGGTTTCAAAGTGAATATAGCCTCTTTTTTCTTTTCTATTGAAGTCCCATTAAAACAACTTCCATGAAATTGGATAGCTTGTTTATGAGCTTCATAGGCCTAATGCCAGACTCGAAGCATATCAACAGTGCCATTCCTCCTCATTTCCTCACACCAAAAGCCTGTTAAACATCTGCCAAACACAATGCTCAAATTCACAAAGACGTGTCCTTCCGTTCATAAAGTCAGCACTGTTGCATTTAACTGCTGCGCTCATTTGTGTTTCCCCCTTTTTTTGTTCGAGTGCCCCCATTAACGGCTGTTTTGCCTAGTTTTGTTTCCATCTGCCTCAAACTCAAAACAGCCTTTTGATTAGGCTTTTATCAAATTTCACTAAAAGGGCTGAAGCGTTTTTGGTTTAGCTATAATTATCATGGGGACTAATGCGTAGAGCCAGTTATTCTAAGCTTTTATCTTTCAGTCAGAGGCTGAGCGCACAATATTCTGGATCAAAATAGATTGCGTAAGATTTGTCATCTGAGATATATCGGCCTTAATTCAAAACTAATTAAATAAGCAGATGTGTTTGATGCATGAAAGGAGATGAGGGAACAGTGTGTTAAGGTGGACTTGTCTTCTTTAGTTACTTTCTTAACCCTTGCAGAAAATTTGTATCTCTTGGTGTTTCCTATAGCATGAACATTCCAAGGTTTATGTATAATTTAATGCCTTAATTTCGATTATATGATTCTATAAATATTTAACGCATTTAATAGCATTTATCTTTTCACATACAAGAGTCCCGAGCCAGAACCTCTGTATTGTTTCTGATATGTGCGTTAATCTGGTGCACAAACAGCATCTGCAAACAACGATGGATGACAAAGCCTCTTCTCTCGGCCCACTGAAGGCTAAATTGTTGCTTCAAAAAACAATCTGATGAGATGCCTGAAAAGACTATTTTTGTGCAAAAACGAGTCAGCAAAACTATTCAAGGCTAAAGTAGCATCTCAATGCTAAGCAAAGTGCAGCAGCACAGACGTCCCCAATGCAAATGCCAGTGTCCACAGCCAAAAAAAGAGATATTTTGCTATTTTTAGTTTATTTAGGTTATTCGACCATCAGATTGGTGCAAAGTCCTATTGTATTCAGTCAGCTTTCAGGTGTTTCAGTAACCGCTGATCATTCATGTAACTTTGAAAAAAGCACTTTTTTAGAAATGTAGACTGTGGACTCTGACATTTGGGTTACGTCTGTGCTGCTATATATTTTACACACATTTTTTAAGAAGAAAAAATTACTTCGCATCTTCAAATGTGAAAAATTTCCATCTTCTTTATTTTCTATCTTTGTAAAATGAATGACCTTTCCTTCTCAGTCCTCTTGTTGAGCCAGACAACTCGTATAACTCCTGACCTTTTTAGTTTTTTTTTTTTTAGAATGTGACAACGAATAAGAATTGCCCAAAAAAAGTCATTGCACCAAAATGGCAATCTAAAACAAATCTCCCAGAAATTAAAACCCCCCTCTTAAAACCCATAAAGCAAACAAAAAAAAAGAAAAAAGAAAAGCTTAACATCCACTTCTCAGTAGCAATAAGACACAAATGGATGAAATGAGAAGCAGGACCCTTCATGTCCTCAGTGACCCGGTGCAGTGCAGCCCTAACCACTGGGTGCTGCGGTGCCGCTCTGGGCTGGCAGGACTTCAGATGCCAGAGAAACGGCAGTAACTGCAGATGTTGTTTTTTTTTAGTCTCTCCAGTATATTACTGGTCTAGGTAGAAAGCAGTAGCACTTTATAATCCAGGTTACTAGATTTGATGGACGTGATGTGGATTCAAAGTGTAGAAGAAGAAGAGCAGGTAGCAATGAAGAAGAATAGGAAGGTAAGGAAAAGGAAAGTTTTATTTTATTTTTTCCGTTTCCTTACGGTCTTATTATTCTTCATCCTCTTCTCCTTCATTCTTCTTCTATCTGCCACCAGATTTGAGATGAAAATCTGGACAATCAGATCAGTTGGAAGAGTTACCGCCCCCAACTGACTAATACGCCCACTAAACACAAAGAGCAAGCGTCATTTTTCGGCGAAATTGTTGGAGCGGGCATGTTTTACCATTCACTGATTTGCATTTATGGACATAAATGGGAATAAGATATGTGCTCTTTTGCTTAAGACAAGTCTCAGGGTTTTTGGCAGGAATGTGATGCCATAGTACTGCCACTACATAAGAGTATCTTGCATTCTTTGAGACCCCCACGAGGCAAAGGCTTTGTAGAGTCAATCCACCAAATTAGAAAATGGCTTTACAAAGGCAAATTATCACTGTGTCTCAACTTCCAAATCCATTTCATTCAGATGTCGACCTGATCGAAATTCAGTGACGAAACCCTTACTTAGGCTGTCTTAAAACTAGTTTACTCAAAGATTAATTATATAAAACAATATTTTAAGGAAGAGGAGGCCAAAATTCACCCACAAAGAAGTTAGAGACTGATGGAGAGTTCCACAGAATGGTTCCTTTAAGTTAGAGCCGGGTGATATGATCTTCTAAAAGTAATATACTGCAATATCTTCTGTTTAAATCAAGATGTTTGTTGTGGGCGACAGTGGAAAAACTAAAGTTCAGATGAGACAGTAAATATGCAGCCAGAGCTACAGTGGAATGATTTAGATCCAGTTCATCTGGTGGAAAGTCCCAGTCAAAGTCTCAACCCAAATCCAGTTGAGAATCTATTAAAAGACTTATTTCCTTAAAATGCTGTCGCCATCCAACCTGATCGAGATTTAGCTATTGTATGAAGATTCGTGCAGTTATTTAATTTTCCTAGATGTGAAAGCCTGTCTCTGCTCCACACAAACGATTCCAATCACAGCATTAGCTCCTGCATGCCACAAAGGGCTGCAGAATCCTGTTAATCACTCATTTATTCATGTCAGGTAGAAGGGGAAGACATCTAAAACATGCAGGACAGTAGTCCCTGAAGACCAGGACTGAGAAACACTGCGGTCCCTCAAAGCCTTGACTCAATGGACCGATTTATAAATATCACTGTGTTTTGCAGTCCGTTCAGAGGAACATTAAATTCTGTTCTGAACAAAATGCAAGGATTTAAGAGATTCTGCTTTCATTGTTCCGTGATTGTCCTAAAGTAAACACGGCTCTTGATTGCACTGGGTTCCAGCCACTGTGCATCAAATCATTATGTCGTCCGTACTCACGAACAACGCACAGCACGTATAGTGGACTGTGGATCGCACTAAAGTGGGCTTCTCTCTGACAAACATTTTTTTCGTCCAGGTGCTATTCTGGGGCTGGAAGCTGCCGTAACAAAGCCAGTGTGTCAGCTACTTAATTCAAAAGCTTGTGCACCTGGCGTTGAGCTCTTCCGGCATGCACACGTCTCTTTGAAGCTCGCCTTTTTTGCACTCCTTATTAACCGGCTGTCAGATTCGGAGCGTGCAGAGACTTCGGGATGGTCTGCAGACGCACATCTGGCTCCTGGCAGCCAATTAAAATTGTTCATGTCCTGTGAGTCACACTTACCTTGTGTATCTTTCAGATGAGACCGTGTGGCGAGTTGACTCGGACGGTAGACGGTAATGCTCGGACGTATGAAGCATATGGAGACTGATGTGTCTTGGAATAGGAGATCGTTAAGGATGCACAATGCAGGAACTCCCCTTTTTTTCCTCCCTTTTCCCCCAGACCACCAGCAGGTCCGCATCCATCCAAGCATAATCAGCCGTCTGGTTGATAAAGTGCTTTATGGAGAGTATATGGTGTGAAAGTGCAGAAAACGATGTTTGATTTTCTCCCACTGTTTTGATTGTTCTAGTAAATGTAGTCAGTGAAGGCATTCTTAAAGTAGTAAAAGTGTCTGGTTTTGTTTTGCCAAATGCATCGCTGAGACGAAAAGGTGGAAAACGTCTTCCTCCCAGTCCAGGCGTTGTCGGACCACATGTGGAGCTGCGTAAAGACGCACTTCCTACATATGAGGTATTCCATTCCTCACCGAGCGGCTGGGCTGCTCTCCCCAGTTTAATGACTTTTATAGGTTTTCACGAGAGAATTTGAGTCATTATTTCCTCGCATTCTTACATGAAGGCACATTTGCTTCACTTGTCTGGAGTAAGAAATATTTTCCGCTCGTTTTTCAGAGTCCAGATCTGTCCGGCTAAGAAATTGAGTATCTTGCCAGAGCCAGTCATAATACAGTCATCAGTTCATTGCCTCTGACGGGAAGACGGTACTTCCCACAACCCCGCACACACACGCACACAAACACCTATGTTCTGACGGGAGCAAGCTCTTCCACCTGGGACTCCTTCAAAATTTCCACTAGTCTGAATTTATCAAGCGTTTGCTCAGTCCGTAAGAGGCTTCTCTGTTACAAAATTGTTATTGGTTCACTGATGTGGCCAAAATATAATCTTGCGGTATTGTGGGAGAAACATCTACAGAAGGACCTCAACATTCTCTGCCACTTGATAACAAAGGGGAGAACAGATTCATGTGAGCGTTTTTGTTTTAACAAGAAGACATTTTGAGAAACATGAAGTCCAGTCATCTTTATGAAGCATTTCTATTGTTTTCAATGGAGCCCTGTTTTGTACAGAATGTCCATATTTGTTTTTTTACACACTAAAAAGTATTGATTTTTTTACTCTGAAATCAACACTTCTTTTTCAATACATAATGTCTTGACAATCTTGGGATTAAAGTTCAGTACTCCCTTCCCTGTGCGTTGAGTGTCACCAAGTGGTAACATTGTTATTAGCATTGGAGATCAAAAGGCAGGTCAGGTGGCTCTGAGTTGGAGCCACTCCAAGCATTTGACACACTGAGGTGAGTGAATCAGAGGCAGAAGCTGTAGGTGATATCCTAAATTTATGTAATGTTGTGATTATCAGTTTGTTACTGCAACATGTATGTAAAATTTCTTTGACTTTCACTGCAGTGGTGCATTTGTGCCATGTAAATGGCATCTTACAGGTGTTTTTTCATGAAATTACCTGTGATTTTTAGAATCTGCTGTGTAGGGATCTTCTTGTGCAGTTAAAACTGAAGCACCTGGTAAAAACCAGCACCTTTCTCTACACTTTGTTTCGTACAAAGAGTCTGCATCCTACGCTATTGAGAAACATGTGCTTACTGAAGGCATGGACTCTGTTAAAGTTTTAAACAGCTGGATCAGATTTTAGCCAACCATTACGATTTGGTTGTAGCGTGTGTAACTTTGTAGCTTAACGGAAATTATGTACACGGTAAACAACTCTGGGGGAAGTTGGGCCAGTACATCTTTGCCAGCAATAAAAAGTCTTAAACATTCCTCTTGCTCCAACTTTTAATTTCTCTAATTGATAACTTTAATGTGGAACGGCTTCGTTCACTTCCTTTGCCATTGCCAAACTACAGAAAATCAACATCATCTTCTGTTCTCCCAGTTGAAATTCAATCGGACAAATCAAGTTCAATGGGAGAACTCCCAAACGCAGCACTGAAGGTAGACAGGAATTGAACAGAACTGCGTAGTTATGCAGCGTCCAGGCTATGTGAATGTTAAAGTGAACATTTTTGTTTCATTAATGAAGGCACAAATTAACTTTAGCAGACTTTTTTGGCAGTTGCTGGGTTTGTCCTGGATATACTTAAGAGTGGCTTTCCATTTCATTTTATTTTTCTTTTGGTTCTCTGTCAGTATTCTTGGACTTGTCCAACTGTGATTCACTCTTAATAAAGTATAAAATTGAGGATGTGTTCCGTCCAAGGAAGTCCACATTTGCCCACGCGCTTGCAAGTCCAATCTCTTTGGATAAAGCCCCTTTTGTCATTTTTGAGCCAAAGTCAGTTTCTGGCAGCACTTAAGATATAGATATATATATTTTTTATTGACTATGGATATTTTAAGCCTAAATTTTATGTAAACTATTTGTTTTCATCATTGCAATAACTATTAAAGATATCACAGAGAGTCTACCTCAAGCTGACTGAAGCCACACACGGATTATTTAGGAAGCCAGAGGCTATGTCATACGCCACATTGCACTTAGAAACATTTTCTCTGCTAATCCAAGAGGGAGGCATGTTTTCATAAACAGCTTGAGTTCCCCGATTCTTCAGGACTGTATTTGTCTGGCGTGATCTGTGAAAGCTTTCTCCAGCACGCTCTCGTTAAACGAGTGTGAAGTTTTATCCCTCAGGAGAGGGATCTTGGCTTCCACCTCGGCTGAAGTCTCTGTGACAGCAGCACTGCTTGGATCTCGGCCCTCATTGTGATGTAACCGCTTTTGGATAAACCTGTTCAACCCGAGACGCACATGCAAAAGGGAGTCACTTAAGGACACAAGTGCTCCGATATCTTCAGTCTTTCCAAAAAAGAAAAAGAAAAAAAAGAATCATGGTTCTGCTTATTACCCAAACAAAAGGCGTATTTTACTGGATGGTTAATGTAATTGGAGGAGATCCAGGGAGAGGCTAATGAGGAGGAATGCGCCGGAGCATCTGCTCTGGTTCTTGGAAGCGACGCAGGTTGTGATGTGCGCTCTGTGCACTCCCGAGGCTTTCGGTGATAAGACCGTCTTATCGTGGCCTCACTCCCCCACGGCTTTCTCTTCTAATGGTTTCAAGCTGTAATGCGCGTCCCGAGTCGGCCGACGGCAGGTAAACATGGCGAACGGACGCAGCCGGGAGCCAGGCAGGGAGAAATACGGCATGGCTGTGTTTGTCAATCGCTCAGGTAGAAAGAAAACATGAACGCAAATGGACTCCGGCTCAGGGGCGGGGGGGTGCTTTTGTTTGAGCGTCTAGTTCAGCTTGTTATCAGCTAGATGGCTCTGGTTGTTGTTGGCTTTTATGCCATCCACAATAATTACACAAAGGGAGTAATCTATCATTTGAGGTAGTGTGGAAATGTTATAAAACCTCATTTTAAAGAGGCGTTATAAAGAAAGTATATCGCTATGTACGCTGCAGCAAACCTGATTGTGGCTTCTTCACATGGAAATTGTTTTGTGATAATGGATGGAGAGGCTCTCAGATGTAACATCAACATTTATTACCTATAAATGAGGATTGAGAAAAGAGGCTATCTTTAGAGGGAAAACCAAATAATCAGCAGGATTTTCTCGGGTTTTTTTACAAGCTTTTTTTCTTAGCCTTGTCTGAACATCTTTGAAAATGCATTCTACTATCTAGAATGCATTGGCCACACTAATCCTTGAGCGCAAGGATTAGTGTGGTTAAGTGGGTCCTTGGATGTACTTAGATTTATACATGAAAGGATAAGGCAGAAAATTATTCCACCTCATGCAGCAGCGAGATTTTTATGGTTCATAATAAACATCAAGATGTTTGCTTCATTTATATACGACGGCTTAATGATGGAGCTTTACATTTTCCCCCTTGTGTAAAATGTATCATCTTGAATATTAAAGAACTTTATGGTTGCAGATGGACGGTCGGTCGGTCGGTCAGTCGGACGGACGGACGTACGTTGTGGCTCATGCATTTATAGCTGACACTTTTAAAATTCCTTGTAAAATCTCCACGTAAATCCATGTTTACCTTGCTACACTGCCTGCTTTCAACAGCGTTTGGACCACCTTCATATATTTGTTCTTTAAAACTTGCGCATTTATTTACTCAACTGTAATTGCACTTCTGATGCTGATATCTGCTCTTGAAGCGTGTCTGCTCCTGCTCTCCAACATCAGATGATGCTTCCTCCCCTGCAGTAAAGGTATGGAAACTGTTCACTTCTATTGAATTGGAGAAAGTCGTGATCCCAACTCCAAGGCATCACTTTTCATTTGTAGTAATTTGACATGACCTTATTCTAACAGCACTTGGAGCCTCCTACGCTTGTTTCATTTCCATGAAACTTCCAGTAGAAGTGATGACCTGTCTTTTTTCTTTGGTGTACTTTTTCCATTTAGAAATGTATGTCTAGGTCCTATTATGACAGAGCAGCTTATTAAGGCTACCAACAGGTGACCTGCTAGATCCACAGTCTGGTTTGTTAGAGAATTGGTGAACACTTGCTTCCATTGTTTTGTGTTTCTCATAAGCAAAGTCAGTGATAAATTCTAGTATTATGATGTACATAAACATAGCTTTTATATAATGAAACCATTTTTTTTAAAGAACTATTTTCTTAATGAGACAAAAACAAGATGAAGAGTCTTCAGCCATTTTAAAAATGAAGTTCGGAGTCAATAAGTTAGTATGAAAACTTTCCTGCGGTTTGCTTTTCCAAATGATTATTCAAATTCAGTGAAATAATGTGAGCTTCAACTTTATGTCTTATTGGTCAACCCAATATTACAGCACTGACGAATAATAATTTAAGTCACATTTGGTAAAAAATATGGTTTGTTTTTAGACCAAACAGAATTTTTGTTTGGTCTAAAAATGCTGTAGAGGGAATATATTTTTCACATATCAGTTGCATACAAAAAACTAAAAGATCCAGGAACTAAGAAGCTTACCTCCATGTCAACCAAGTCATCTTAACTATGAATTAGTATTTCAGTAACAAATTTAAAACCCAGAATATTCTTTTAATTTCTGCTTTTATGTTCTGATGAGCAACAAAAGCAACCTAGACATTTTTTTAGAGCTCATCTTATTTACAGTGCAGCTACGTTTCAAAGATTCACTACAGATCAACACACTAAAAATGTCACCTCATTTTCAGGACAGAAGCCAAGCAAGCCAAAACAACCACGTATGAATAATAATAATAATAATAATAATAATAATAATAATAATAGTAATAATAATAATAATACTATGGAGTCCCGTGAATCTGACATCATCTAAATAACAGTTAAATCCCGCATCTTATTTAAAAACACATGCTTTCACAACATTTCCCCTCACTAGCAGATTGAAAACCAATAATTGCGTGATTATGTTTACCCCACTTGGGCATTTTTTTCAATCACTGCAATTTTCTCGTACTGTCTTTGAGAAAACACGATACTCTAATGCATGGTTTGCCTTCGCTGCTAGATTACTTGCATCGCCTCAATGCCCAGATCTGACACCCGGCTCCGCGGCAGGCAGAGGCCAACCTTATGTGACTCTGCGGCCTGGAAGCGAGCTGCGGATTCAGGCTGCCAGCTGATGATTAGCGCACAGACAGATCGGACTCATGCCTCCCCTTCAGCTGCGGGGTTTTGGGGGCCAATATCTGCTCCTTGGCTCACCGCAACACCCTCAGTATCTTTGGCCTGCCGTTATACACGCAAGCAGACTGGAAACAATCAAAGTAGAAAATAATGACACAGGCACAGCGGTCAGAGGTTTTGGGCACAAAAGTTCTTATTTATTCATCCCAAGTCTGTAATTTCAAAGTTAACACCGTGCCCCATGGACAAACCCAGCAGGACTTTGTGGGGCTGGGGTGGGGGGTGAGGGTGAGATGGGGGTTTCATATGGTATTTGTTAGCGTGTGTCATTATGCTGTCATGAGTACAGCGAGCTGTTAGGTAGTTAAATTGGTGGAAAATTACTCACTAGTTCAGAGATTTAGCTTCTAATTCTCTCCCTGGGCTTCCCTTGGAGTGCTGCAATACACACAGAAAAGAGACCTTCAGAAAATAGAAAACAACAACAAAAAAAGAAATCCTTCAGCTCTGTTTATTCTAGTTCCATTGATTTTAAAAAGACACAAGAAGCCCAACTGTGGCACATAAAAAAAGCATTGTATAGTACTCTTTCCATTTGTCTTCTGCAGTCTCTCCACTTGTGTGTCTTTAGCTGATCGTTTTGCCATTCCTCATCTTGGCAGTGGCTTCGGCTCACATACCTCAGCTAGGCACTGGAGATTTCTTAAATTCTTCACAGGTTCCCTCGTCGGTAAAATGTGGCCTTTAAATTTGGCGGCTCTACTATAACAGAGTATTGAAAACTCATACACAATACAAGCTTGGATGAAAAATAGTGGACATTGGCTGTAGCTCAGCTGGTGACAGGCTTGCTATGCGGCCGACTATCAAACATTGGAGGTAATAATCCCTGGGTGGAGAGTAGGTGCAAAAACATAAACAAGGCAGGGGAAATAACACAATTTCTGCCCTTGTGGTCACCTCTGCTTTTACATTCTGGCCTGTTGCAACATTGGAACCTGCTAATTACTGTAATAATTGTGATGGCAGTGAGAGCTTTAGATTTGCAGCCACCTTTCTAAAAGCGAGCTGCACTTTTAAATTGGACACTATTTCCTGATGGCTGGGTCGTGTTTTTTTTTTTTCCCCACTGTAGAAATTGTTTTGATGAGGAACCTTGGCCTGAAGTATGGGCAGATTGAGATCATTGAGGTCAGCATGTGCGCTGATAACACAACCCAATGGAAAACACTGAAAGTCTGAAGTCACAAGGACAGACAGACAGACAGACACTCACTCAGGAGGTCTACTTGGATAGTACACTCCACCAGATGATGTGTTACCCAAGATTTTTTCCACATCTATTTTCCATAAAAAAGTGTGCCATAAATCATAGTCACTTCCAGAAGTGGAAACCAAACTGAAAAATAATTCTTCTTGAGTCTCAAAGCATTTTATGTTTTTATTTATTTATTTATTTATTTTCCCCCCATAATCTTTGGGAAAAACACAATGTATTTTGAAATGGCAAAATATTCTCCCCCAAACACGTTTCCACATCTGTTGATTTTTATGTTCCATCCTGTCATCTCCCTGTACTGCAGTGGTTCCCAAAGTGTGGGGCGCGCCCCCTAGAGGGGGCGCAGTGCCATTGCAGGTGGGGCGCGGGAAGTGGTATGGATGAATGGGGAAAAAAAGAAAAAACAGTTACACAAAAGTATTTCACTGTAAAGATGGTTTGTAGTGTGTTTTGTGCAACTTGAAGTGTGAAATAAACTTCAGTGGAGTTTGAAAACAAAATATGTGTCTAGGTTTATGTCTGGTTTGAACGATGTGTGTGCACAGTTGATTTTTTTTTTTTTCTTTTTTGGGGGGATTCTATTGTAATCCATAGGGGGGCCCAGAAAATCTTTGGGAACCACTTCTGTACTGTATCCTTTATGCTAGTTGTTACAGTGGGGGCCTGTATGGGGGATCGGGCTGCAGAGCTGTTTGGGTGAAAAGCTGATACTAAAATTGCCAATGTGCAATTTTTCCCCCATTGTTCTGTAGTATTGCAATGTTGTGATGAGGTTTTTACTCCATTGGCAAACGGGATATTTTGAATTGAAGGGTTGACAGGGATGGCAGTAAAACAGACCAGATTTTTTCTATAAAGACTCCAGGGGTCAGCTTTTGGTCAGCCATGTTTCTGACTCCTTTCTGTAACTGGTCTGGTATTTATTTCAATATCTGCTGTACAGTCATAATTACCAATTGATTGAATAATTATGTTTTATGGCAGCACCTTTAGATTGCTTTTTATCTAACAATTTATTTCTCAAATGTTTTCCGTTGGTGTGCCTATTTTCTTAAAGTTAGGATCAGTGCCACAAAAGTTGAACTTCTTAATGAATGTGAGATCTTTAAATGTGCGGATTCTGGTTAATATTCATTTCAAGGTGGAATAAATGGAGCCATAATGGTCTTAGGTTGTTTTTACTTTGGTAATTTTATTTACCTGAAAACTAAATAGTAAACTCATGAAAGATATCTGTAATCACAAATATTAGGATGGATTTGTCCATTATAAAAACTGAAAGTGATATAATGTTATAAGTTATTTTCATTGCCATTTCATTACAAAAATTCCCAATATTCAGACTTCATTGCAACTAGCTGCTGATGTTGATTATTCTCAAATAACTTTAAATGCAAGTTTCACAGCAGACCAGCAACAATGTTGATTCAGGGACCCTGATACTCTGACAGTCAAAAACAAAAACACAGCAGTCACTGACTTCCACTTGCCTGTAACTATGAGAACTCCATCCTGTTATCCACGGGGTTAACATCAGCAGGAAAAAGCAACGATGTGGTTTCTTCCTGCATGTCTTTTTGCTTAATGACTCTAAAGCTAAGTATTCATTTGTGAACACACCACATTCAGTGTTTTCTCTCTACATGGGCAGCCATGTTGCTTCCACAGTAGTTGGTCATACAGCTTCTCCTTATCAACTTACAACATATCCTTCTTATGCCATATGTAATTTCCATCTAGAATTGTTAAAAAACATCTTCAAAGTTAATGGCAGCTTTAAAATTTTGACAATACAACAGTGATTTCCAACCAGGGAAGAGTAAGAGAGCAGGGAGGAGGATAAAACCACAGAGACATGTTCATTTATCCTTTGCCTTTCTCCAATTTTATCACAGAAATAGATAAATGTTGATTGATTATTGGGTTAATCAACATTTACTGAGTAACAAATAACTGTTGTTAGAAATCTCAAATGTCAGTTTAGACATCAGCCTGCAGATCCATCGTCCTGAGTCAACACTATTTACGCGCCGCAATAAAATGTTAGAAATTGTGCAACAACAGGATAGAAAGTAGAGCTGGGGTGTGTTATATATGTATGTATGCATGTGTGGGCGACGCACATGGGCAATGATGCTTTTATTGCACATATATTCATCATCCAGCCATCTTGGTCAAATGAGTGACAGGTCATGAAATCCTTGACAACTGTAACAAGTAAGATTTGTTGCTGTCTAAATTTACTGGCGTTTACCTGGAATCTGCTGATGGGAATAACCCACTGCTCTGCACAAACGTTCCAGTCTGTTTCCCTCAAAGGCTGTATAACATCTTTTCCTGCAGGATATCGCGATGAGTAAGAAAACCTCCTTACAAGACAGTTAAATCTGTAGAAACCGCCCCACATTGTCTTAGATTACTTTAACGCCTATAAAATTGCTTTATGATTTTTTTTACTGCCATACAATCTGCTTGTGTAGCCTGTGAGATGCTCACCAAGAGCTGTCATCACGTTGGCTGCTCACTTTCCCATACATGTGTGCTCACTGATAGATTCTCAGTGATGCAGAAATGTGGTGAGTTTGGATCTTTTATTACCTCTCGTTCTGCAGTAAGACGGCAAGGTTTTTTTTTTTGTTTTTATTTTGACAAAGAGTAGACTCTTGATTTCTCCCTCATTGCTGTCTGCTCCCTTGGTAAATTGGCCACACAGTCGCTGCGCTCTCACTACATGTAAAAGACCACTTTCAGGGGCCTCGCAAGTAGCCGAGCCTCGTCGTCTTCTGCTCTCATTTGTCACGGACGACGCACAGTGGCACATGAGTTAGGGCGCTGCTGTGGCCGCGCAATTACAGGGTCGACGGAAGGCAAACGGAGCCAAGCGGATCCAGCGGCAAGGACGACTCCTCCGTGGCGGCACTGAACTAAACATTCTGTTACTGTCATGTTTTGATGGACGGCCTGAGGGATGGAAGAGGAACATTATTATGGGAAGGCCAGGAGTCATTTGCTGTCTCTTCGGTTCTTATGTGTGGAAACGTACAGTACAAGCACAGCACAGCAGACGGTGTTTTTTTTTTTCTTTTCCGTTTTTCGTCACCGCTATTTCAGGGTTGTTGTGAATGAGTTTAGCATTGTACAAAAACAGGCGCAACACGTAAGTGCCAGAAGCTTCTTCTGGAAAGATTTTTGTACATGTTCTGAAAGCACTCATGGTACATTATGCGACTCTGTCGCTGTGGAAAAACACCCTGGATTTCTGTTCAATAGGAAGTTGCCTTTAAACCTTTTTTTTATTATTTTTGAACAGTTTGTCTTCAGTTGGTGTCACAAATCTATGACAACACAAAGGTCAAGTATTAGGCTGTTTTTATTTAGTATATACAGCAGTTTGAAGAAGTCAACTTTTCCACATTGTCTCATTTTACAGTCATGGACTTTAATGGATTTACTGGAATTGGACAAAGTAAGACATTTGGGAAGAAAAACATATTTTTTTTACATAAAACTTTGTCTCACATTTGTATTTTAGTGCCTTTTATGTCGATACCACAAAATGAGGTCCATTGCACCCAGTTGCCCCGGTCGCCTGATTAATAAAGAATCCAGCTGTTTGTATTTAATCTTCACATAAATACAGCTGTTCCGTGAAGACTTCAGATGTTTATTGGGGAGCATTAGACTGCGAAATTTATCACACGGGTCGGAGATAAAGATTTGAACATTTGAACAACATAGACCACTGTTCCATCCGTTATCTGAAAAAAACCTGGAACCTCTCCAGAGCACAACTATTGGTGGTGGACTCGACAGATCTGGCCTTCTGGAAGGGAAGGTGGTGAGAAGACAGCCACGAGAAAGTCCCATTTGCGGTTTACTCCAATTAGCCCTGCCGGTGACACAGCAAACATGTGGAAAATGGTGCTGTGGTCAGATGAGACCAAAATGAAACTTTGTGTCCCACACTGAAAACGCTATGTGTGGCATGACTAACATTACAGATCACCCTAAATGCATCATTACCACCATAAAATATAGTACCAGAACCATTTTGGTGTTGACCTCCTTTCAGCAGGGACCATGAAGTTGGCTAGGTGCAGGGAAAAAAACAATTAGAGGCTCAGAACCACTTGAGCCTGGCTTGGAAGTTTACCTTCTGGTGTGACAGAGACCCGTAACGTGCAGACGGAGGCTGAGTGTGTCCAATTAAAGGTAATTTCAGAAACAGAGAGTCAGGGAATATAATGAGGTCTGCGTAATAACTGAAAATGAAGACACGAATTAGGAAAATGTGGGTTAATTATAATTTCTATTATTTATATTGCAATACTGAACAATTTCATGTTTGCCTATTATAATATAGACTTAGTTCAGATGTAAATATATCCATGTGTTGAAGGAGCAGTAGTATGTTAAATCAAATTTTTTTTTAGCTGTATTATGTTATTCCCTTATCAAAAACATACCTGAGGTGTTTCTTTGATTTTTTTTTTCACACATTAGAGAAATCCTTTAATCTCCCATAGCAACCATTCAGATGTGCAAATCGCCTACTCGTTATAGAGTGCCGCCTTCAAGGATGAAACTCCTGCTCAGAGCTGCAGTTTCCAAGTTTTCCCGTGAATCCCGCCCACTCAGATCCTTCAGACTAGCTGGTAGCAATTAGCAAACACCTGGTGGAACTGCGCATTTGCTGAGCTCGCTATATGAGCTACTTCTCAGTGAAGTAGCAATGTTTTACCAGAAAAGCTGGTAAAACATTGCAAACGGGTTAATAGAGGAACAATGTTGTGATGACGTCCCGAAGGCAGAGTGTCGTGGGGGGGAAAGTAGGAGTTTCTTAAGGAGACAGAGGCCCAATTTCTAGGCGTTGGTCATATTTGATATATATACAGCATTTTTATAACTGAAGGTAACACAGTAACTTGGGCTATAAAATGATATTATGTGGCTGGAAAACACATAATCCTGTTCCTTTAGTCAAAGTTCAGACCCAAATGTAATTGAGAATACAGGACACCCTTTTTACTATCCTTTCTCCTACACAATTAAGCTCTACTTTGTCTTGGTCTATTACATAAAATCCCTATTAAAAGTCATTGAAGTCTGGGTGTGAAACATGGGGGAAAAAAAGGTTTAGGGAATGTGAATACTTTTGCGAAGTACTTAATGTTCATACTTCCACGTGTGTTGCGTGTGTTCTTATGTGGGGGCCAATCATCGGTCATGACGTTTCGGGAGAGACACTGATTTTAAGTGCAGAGGTAGAGTGATGGTGTTGGCCTTGTTCTGTGAGGCCATGCCAGGCCAACCTCCGAGCGGCGAGGCCACATCGTGGGATGACTGTCGCGGCTGGGAAAACAGGCTCCATAAAAACCCAAACGGTTTAATTCAATGGAAGTCAGCGATTCACAGAGAGGCCAGGAGGAGGAAAAAAATAAAATAAAAAATGGGGTGATGGGGATGAGACGGGCTGCAGCAGGACGAGCCATGCAGAAGAAGAGACGGATCCAGAGAGCGAGGGCAGAGTTCTACGCTGCTCATTAGGTTTGGGTGTGTATGGGAACGGCAGTAAACATGACATTTCTCCTGCAGCCAGCAGAACGACTCCGGCATCAAATAACAGCCCTGCAGTACAATGAGTAGTAAAGCTGTGGCCACCAGAGCTGTCGCCCTGCCCGACTGCCATCAGCTGCCACCAACCAGGACTCCAGGATTTGACTCTGGTCCACTGCAGAACCAAAGAGCAGGAGGTTTCTACTAGACAACACAAGTTTGGTTTTGAACTGTGTAAACACTACAATAATTTTCAATTTAACAAAAAAAGAAAAAAAGATTGTCAGTTGACGTTTTTACTTTATTATAAGTTAAGTCCTGTGTGAAACGTTGCTGGTTCATCTACCCAGCCACAGTTTCCTTGCTGGCACTTAAATCAGGCAAGGCTCCGGGTGTGTATCCTAGTTTTATCATATAATTATTGTCTGGGAAAACTCTTCTAGTAAAATGATAAGTTTACTCATTTATAGGCTGGCCGTTTTAGAGATACGGGTTTTCTCTGAAGCTTGACAGGGTTTGGAAAGAAAAAAATGTCTTTTTATACACTTCAAAAAGCTTTTTCCTCTAAAATGTGTAAAAGCGTCCAGTTTCACACAGACTCTGTTCGTATGTATTTGTTGCACAGTTTGTTTGTTTTTTCCTATAAATCTGCTATCATTATCCACGGACTCTTAATCTTTATATTGCTGCATGCTTTGCTCTTTCACTGCTTTGATTTTGGTGAGATTTCCTTGGTTTGCTGGACGTGAGCCACTTGGTAACAAAACCGATCAGGCCCATGTCCCTGATTCAACCATAACAACAAGATACTCACTGCAAGCACATCTCCCTGATGTTATATCGGAAGATTCATGACATGTTTGACTGTCCTTCTCTCCCTAAAGACATATAATTTCTCCCCTTTGGATGCTTCTAACTTATCATCTCCTTACTCTGTCCAACGTACTTCCTATGGCTCCAGAGCAGTCATAAAATCTTGGCGTTACCACTGCTTTGAGTTTTTGTCATGAAAGAGGCCTGTCATGGGCAAATAAAAAGAGCGTGTGATTTATGGGGAGAATAAGGATCACACTTTGGAACGTTTAAATGTTCCCGTCTCCCGAAAGTCCATTCGGCAACCAGAGGCAACCGAGTTGCAGCACAAAATTACTCTGCTGAAGTTCTGTCAAAGTTCTGTCTGATGTTAGATGTTAAAGCAAAAACATCTCTCTGTATGTCATTTGAAACTGAAATTGAATTTAGGAAAAGGACAATTGAATAAGATGAATTAAAGTGTTAAGATTTGACTGCTTTGGAAGAGTATTCATGCCACTTTAACTGGACTTTTTTGCCAGGTTGCAACACAAATTGTACTTGTGTGAAAGACTTAACATAGAGTAGCTTGGTACCCGATGTTCTATGTTCTATGTTCTATGTGCAGAGCGTCTGGACCCTTGGCTATTGAGAAACCATTGAGAAATTTCTCTATTGAGAAACTCTGTACAAGTTTGAGACGATTGGATCCGATTTTATCCAGTCGCTAATGTTTGTCAGGGGTGTATGAAATGCACCAGCTCGACCGTGAAAGAATCTACGCTATGAAGCTTACCGAACATTGCGAGCGCTGTAAACAGCCATCACCAGCCATGGTATAACAGAATGGTTGCTAGATTCAGCAGCAAAATGACAAATGAAATAATGCAACATGCCTTTCATCTGTTAGCTGTAATTAATTATTAATAAGCAGGAGTACCTGAGCTACATATGTTAAAATTGATAAACAATAGCAGCATTGAATATCTCAATACAAAAGGGGCTTTGCTAAAAATGAATCTGTGTTAAATTGACGGTGTCATTTTTCGTATAGCTCTTATTAGCGTTTATTATGCTTAGCCTCATTAGCATCACCTGAGATAGCGAAGAAATGGTTGTAGTCATCAAAAACCAAGATGAAACAAGGCAGTTACAAAAGTTTTTCCCATATTTAAATTTAAAAGGCCAAAGGTAAAATTATGCCCACATTTTTCAGATTTAGATTTTTTAAGATATTTTTTAAGTTTGGCAACATGTTTCTGCTGACTGGGAGTCCTGACTTGAATGGAGAATCTGTTGAGAGAGCTAAAGATTCGGGTGATGGTAATGACATGGAGTTCATCACCAAAGATAAATAATCAACACACCTGTGGAAACATTCAAAGTGCTGACCAGTAATCATAAAAAGGGTTAGATTGCTGTATCTAACAGACTTCTCTATTAGTTGAGAGCAAATAGTCATTTTCAACATGCTCTCTATCAATAAAATTTAAGCAAAATTTTATTTATTTTTTTTTTGAAAGTGATACTCCTTTTATATAGTTTATATTTTGAGGGATGTAGGTTTTATGGCCTATCAAAGAAATGCATTGCCTGGAGACTGAATAGTTTTGAACTTAATTGTGGGTCACGGTGTTTAAACCCCACCCTGAATATAAAAAAGAGCCCGTCTATTGTGCTCACAGCATGTGAAAAATGCACTCCCGATGCAGCAGTAAGAGGTGACCCCTCAGGGAGCGTACTAACGGGGAAAAATCTAGGCAAGTGATCGTGTCTCACTGCAAAACTGGATGTCAGCAGCCTTTTGTGTACAAGTTTGCCTAAGACGAGGATCGGGTTCAGCATTAGGGTGGAGCAGGGGATTGGACGGCAGCTCTGTTTATGCACCTGACCCATATGAGTCATTGAGCTGAGGCAAACTTTACAGCAACATGTCATATCAAGACATCGCCCAACTCTCAGCTCCCCGCTTGATTCCTCTTCACTGCACACGTTGCTGTTTGTTGTTATTGTCTTCCAATGTTATTAACTTGTACATTCCTGAAGATGGTGTCATATAATCAGACTATTTGGCTGAACTCGTTCCCCTCATATGGGGATGAGTTGCTTAATATGCTGCCTTGGCAAGGTCTGGAGTTTGACTCTCGAGTTTACTATCAAGAATCTTTCAGCTCCTGTAAATACCCCAAATTAATGGTCCCATGTTGTGTACTAGCTTGAGCTGACTCTCTCGATCAAGTGGGTGACGATGGCAACATTACAGACAGTTGTTTTATGATTAACAGTCTAACTATTGACCTCAGCAGTGCAACCATGTGTCAGTTTAGCCTCAGCATGCCTGTGTGTGTGAAGGAATCACTTAATTTCTATATGTGATGCCTATTTTCAGCAGGTCATATAGTTGCAACAGCAGTTTGGTTTGTGGCTCTGAGGGATGGAGAAGTATGCAGTGGTCACCCATCTGACTTAAAATGGATCTGTATTGTTTAAGTTTTTATTTCAATATAAAAGGCACTTTGTTTTTAAGTTGTTGCCCATCCACACTTTTCTGAAGTTTCCCATTAAACCTTACCAAATCTTGTGATTCTCTAAATAGTACACCATGTTACAATCAACTTGGTAATATTGTGTTGTTTTAAAGGTGTTTCCACAGTTTATTGCTGAAATAAAACGAGCTAGTCCAGCTGAGTAGAGGAGAGGCAAAAGTTTGCTGAAGCTGCAGAGAACAGACATAGCTTTGGCTTGGTCAAGTGGCCACTGGATAAGATTATAGTATAGTACTGGTTTTATGCTGCGGTAGATAACGGGTGGGGCGGAGGCATCCCTCTGCAGTAATGTCAGGTTGCAGAAAACCCATACACAAATGCCTGGGAGGTGGAGACCTCTTATGTCCATGATTGTCCAGTTGGCCCTGTGTACCAGCCTAAATCAGCCATTCAGATCATCAACTTGTCATGTTCAGTTTCTGCATGCAGACAAACGCTCAGCACGATGCAAATGCCCCCTGAGGGAAATGGGGAGATGTCGAATCCCACTGAGGGAAACGTGGGAGCAACTTCCACATGTTGACATCTCTGAGAGCGACACATCCAGCTATGAGCACTACTACAGAAAATCTCTAAAAGTCATAAGTAGTGGTGCACCAATTTCAGTTTTCTGGCCATTCACCAATCTTTATAAACTATGACCTACTTACTCTGTTTTTGGCCAATACCATGTTTTCTTTTGTCTGAAAAATATATAAATATAGCAATAAAATCTTTATGTTTGCAACAGTGGGTGATTATTATTAACCACACACGTTCAGATGTGAACGTGTGCGGGTTTGATTTTCAGACCTTTGCGGAGGTAGATAAAATCAGTTTCACATGCAAGTATGGGCCAGTCTTCCAAAATTAAGGTAATCTGTGCCGATTTGTTGGTGCACCCCTACTCATAACTCAACAGATACCACAACAGAGTGGAAATATATATTTAAAGCAATACTACTCCAACCACTACTTGAAAATGTTCCAATAAGAACTGTAGAGTTTTGGCCTACTAATAAAAATTTTGGGTGATTCCATTTTTTTGTAGATAAACCAGAACGTTCATTGTTCTTACTTTCCTTTCCTTGAGTCTGGGATTTACAAATAGTTGCCAACCTTACCAATTCCAGCATGTTTTATGATAAAAGCTAAAACGGTTAAAATTAAGCTGTTCTCCATTTACCCTTCCTGTTAGCTGTTGAAAGTCTTGCTTTTTCTTTATCACAGGATGAATAGACAGACATTTCTTGATATTCTGCAAAGAATACAGTTCGATACAGAAAACTTGGAGTCTCCTTAACTCAGTAGTTAAGTGTTCACACCAAATTGGACAGAAAGACCTGGTAGGTCTTGGATTGACTGAATCTAAATATCTGAATGTTTGATAAGCCAGTCAACAGTCTGGCCCGGTCAAGCTAATATTCAGTCCTAAATAACACCCATAATCAGACGTAGTTTTCATTCCTTCTTGATGAAGTTCTGTGTTGAACTTCTCACTTGTTCGTGTCTTTCAGTCGGTGGCGAAAACTGGACGTTTGCTCATCAGTCACGAGGCTCCAGTCACAGGAGGATTTGCAGCTGAAATCAGCTCTACTGTACAGGTGAGTGCCTGCTGTTTGTGTGTGACTTTATCTCTGGCAGAGTGTGAAAGCATGCTTGTTTTGAGAGGAGCAAATTTTATTGGCATCTTAATCTCCCAGGGGTAAAAGATGCCCTTCAAAGGGGTACTGGTCTTATTAATTGGCCATGGTTTCGCCCATATAAGTCCAACTTCCAAATAAAACTCAAATAGCTTCTCAGTGTTTACCTCAGAGCTTTGGTTTTCGGACTGTAAGAACCCTCTTAGGGTTGGAGGTAGAGACCCGAAGCAAGATGACTACCAATAAGCTACGGCGAACTCTGTTGATGGACAGGCGTCAGTGGAACAGAATGTAACACTGCTGTTTAATAAGCCACTTGTGATGAAATCTTAAGACTGGAGAAAAAGTTTAATGCATTTTGAGGCGTTGGGTCATAATCAGCTTCTAAGTAGTAGTTTGAACAGAGCAGAAAGTATCAAACAACTTCACTCCAAAAATTCATTAAAGCATGGCTAGTGGGAGAGTTTCCAGTAGGGGGCGTTTCTCCATTTGGTGAAGATGCTTGGCTTTACGAAGGCAATTCATGACCTGAATCTGACATTTGATTTTTGTAAACCTCCTTTGCCATCAATCCCCAAAAGGGTTTTGGGGGGATTTAGATCCAGGGAACATGCAGGACGGTCCAAAAGAGTACATTATTCCAGGAAGAGGTGTTGTGATCTACAGTGTTGAAAGATCTAATTATCACTCTCAGACGATTAGAGGAATGCCGCCTGCAACATCTTCAATTGGACACCCCAGCACAACCAGACGCCCATCGTTCAATCAAAGGAAATGCCTCCCAGATAATGATGAAGTCTGCTCCACTTTAGAGACTGATGCAGAAAACATCTCCAGTGGGATCCCTCTGGCATCCCTGTAAGCCATTAGAAGTTGGCAGTTTTTTTCTTCCACTTTTTAAGCACCATTGTACCATTTAGTGCTCCCTTGCAAGCCCTAAAGAGGCTATTTAATGATGTTTTTTTATTATTCTTTAAGCCAGTGATCTGAAACTGCAGTCTTTGAGGGCCAGAGACCTTCAACTTTTAGATGTCTCTCTGCTTCCACACACCTGGCTCCAATATTAGCTCATCAACAGAGCTCTGAAGAACTGGACTCTGTGCTAGGCAGACAGTTTCACCACGTAATTCAAGTGTGTTGGACGAGGAACAAAAAAAAAAAAAGACTGCAAAGGAGATGCTTTTGATTCACATCACACACGTCACTTCATCAACAACCAGATGTCACTACTGGTGCAAAAGACTAAGAAGACGACAGGAAGTGGTAGGAGGATGATGGCTCTGTATGATTTTTACTGATTTGTTGCATCAACAATCTTATTTTCATGTGAATTTAATTGCATTTCTGATTTCATGGAAACACCGCAATAGCTGAATTCTATTTTTCCACAATATTTCGACATTAGAGGAATATTGGAATCTGCGCACATGTGTAACAGAAACGCAGCTACAGTGACAAAGCAGTTATTTCAATAACATATGGCAGCTCATAATGGACAACGGTGATGTCATCAGTTGTCTCAATTGAGTGGATAAATGTCTTGGTGATCTTGGGTTTAAAAACAAGAACGAGAGACTGAGAAAAACAGTTGTAACATTAATATAGGAAGGTTGGGATATTATCTGTTATAAAGGTTTTTTATGGTGACATTTCAATCAAAAATATTAGATTACTTTGTTGAAAATTGTCAAACGCTTATTTGTGCCCAATACTTGTAATACTTAACATTTGTACTATTTTAAACTACATTTGATTTATAGTCTTCTGGTTGTATTTATCCACAGTCGACTGAGAGTTGACGCACTCAGAAGGAAGGAATTATGGGATATATTTGGCCACAATAGATGGACCAGGTGCTTCCATCTTTTGCCTAAAATGAAGGACTGATTTGAAGACCGCTTTTGGAGGAGTTTTCAAATTGGGTCAGCATTTGTCATGCGGCTGAGACATGATCGACTATGAAGAATGCAGCCGCCAAATGGAAATTCACATGTTTTCCCCAGTGGTGAACTTTCACCATATGTAAGCTGAAGCAATTCTGCTGCTGGTGGTGTGTCCTCTCAACTCTAGACCTGACAGCATATGCATTTCCTGTGAACTGAATGACACACACACACACACACACACACATCCCAAATTGAAACAAAATTTCTTTTTATATGTATTTTTCTGTATTAAAATAGAGTATAGGGTTTTTGCTCTTTCTTGAAAGAGTGAAATCTTCTTAAAGAGACTGAGAGCCAAATTCAAGAAGTAAAATTGAGAAGTCAAATTTCTTTTAGGTCATGTTTTATATATGTAGCATTTTTATAACAACTAAGAGCAGCATTGTGACTTGACTCCTATGTGTCTGGATTATGCATAATACTGCCCCTTTAAAAGAGATATTCCAATAGTGTCATTACGACACAATGATACTATTAGAAGATGGTAATTGGCGCAACAATTGCATCACGTTTTTCTTGTTGTATGTTGTTGGTGCAGCTGCACATATGTGTCATTTTAACTGTTTTACCAGCTAATTTCACCCAGCTAGTTTCTTTAATTGGTTTGGTTTGTTGTTTTTATGGGGGACAAAACCTCTGGATTTATTGAGTAATGATTGAACATTTGAAAGCCAACGTGATGTGCCAGCATGTCACCCACAGTGAGTTGGTGGTGTTGTTTTTTCCCTGTTCCCAGAGGCCAAGGTTAAGCTCATTGAATAGTTTAGCTGGAACATCAACTTAGTGCCAGTAATGTTTTACATTTATGATCCCAAACAACCCAACTCCACACAATGCTGTTCGCTTTCTAGTTTTAAATTGCTTTGAATGCCTTTTTTTTTTTTTTTTACTCTATAGAAGAAATAATCATAGTGTTACAGATTTTTACTTAATAAATGTAATGTTACGTCACAATTGATCAAGCAGCATTGTCTTAAATGGGGGCGGGGTCTCGGAGTACTTTGTAGACTCATTTGTTTGGCTCCCCATTGCGGCAGTGTTATTGAAGCTAACTAAATCCAGCATTCATCTTGTCACTCTGAGGAGTTTCTGAAATGCTCTGTGTTCAAAGACTACAATCTGCATGCTGCCACAGCATGTGGTGAGAATGAAGACCCCCCAACATTATCTTCCATATATTCTGAATCAGAGTCAGATTTTGGCCTGCGGCTTTTGCCTCGCTGTAAATGTTACTGTTGCTCCTCAACCTGTAGTTCGCATCACAAAATGTCTGAGTGTTTTCACAGCTGATAGCCTGGAAGACTCCAATTGGGGACCAAAAATTGTAACATTTGTTACATTTTCAACTGGTGCGGTTCGCTTTCACACTACTGAGCAAAACGAACCAAACACGTCGGGAAAATCTGTTCACCTCCTTGCCTGTGGTGATGTTGCACCAAGAACCATTGAAGGAAATGACACGAAAACCTTCAAACGTACTTTTTCGCAAAATGTAAAGCAGAGATGTAGTCAGACTTTAGCGGTTGTTGGATTTGTCTTTTGTCATTCGTAAAACACCATGAGCCATTTCTCCCTCTAGCGTTAGATTCTCATGTTTGTTTTGGTTGTATTTACCCAGAATGCCTTGTGCTGCAGTCTGCTTCCTGCTTTTGGAGCAGTCTCTGGTCCACTTGCATCCATCCAAACCGAGCCAGAGTTCTCTTCAACCAAACTGAGACTTAGGTTTTTAGGTGGACCAGTTTGCTTTTTAGCTCTGAATCGGAGTTTGATTGCTCATTCACACCTCCCCAAACAATTTCTAGACAAACGGACTAAACAGTGTGAATGCACCCCAAAGTCCCTTGAAAAACAATTTTTTATTCAAAGAAGTGTATAAAGTGCATTAGTGTGAGGCTACAGGTACGACGGTATGGGGATGTATCATGGTTACCTTGAAAGACTAAAGCCTACACTCACAATAACCAACACAAGTCCATGCTTTTCTGTCTGATCCAAATTCATTTTCAGATATACCAAAAGCAGTTATTGCCATTTTTCCACAGCAACAGCCTTGAGGTACATTTCCAGCTGAAACATGGAGAGACTAACTTGACTAACAGCCCCATTAAGGCTCTGACCCAACCAGGAAAACATACTTTAAAGCCACATTCTTGACACAGTGGAAAATCTGGATTTTTCATGCTTTTCAAGCTTATTTCACAGGAATGGGATTTCTGAGCAGAAAACTTGACTTTCAAGACTTTCAGTTAGTACCCTCCCACAAGTTTGCACCAAGAGCTAATTAGAATATTGACGGCTTAAACGACATGAAGTTTCTGTAAACCCCAGTCAAACCACATGGACTCGTATAGAAGTGGCTGTAGGAGCTTTGCTGTCTCTGTGGGTGTTTCTGACAATCAGACACAATGTGATCAGTGCAAAGCTCCGGCCGCACTGGAAAGTATTTTTAAAAACCCTTTGCCGCTGGAGGACACAATTTATTTTATTTTTTCTTTTTGCTGCTCCCATGTTAACATATTTTTATTCTGACATTTAACTATATTACATATAATGATGCTCTCCCTCAAAGCTAAACAATGATTTGAATGAAATCTGAGTTGTGTGGCCGTTCCCTGTCCAGTTTTGGTGGCAGACAGTCAGACTACTGTATTTTCCTCCCACTTCCAGTAAATTTATTTAAAGGAGATTACAGATCTCATCCAGACTAAAGAGCAGAGTCTACAGTACAGTCTGACTGTTTGTCTGCATGCAGAGAATCGGTTGTTGACTTGTCATAGGCTAAGTTTCACAGCAACATCTTCATCAATAAAATAACATTCAACTTTTTTTTTTCCATTTTACTTTTATCTGTTAAAATCCAGCAAACAAACCCAACACAAAAGCTCTTTCATGCTCTTAAAATTAATAATTGGATGTATATTTTAGGAGGAAAAAAAACAAGACCCAGCCTGACAAAATGTTGCAGTACCAGCAGGTTTGTGTGAACAAAAAGCTTTTCAAGGGCATGCCTGTTCACTTCTGAGAAGGTTTGCTGGGTTCACAGAGATTACATTGAGGTTTGTCCAATGAACACTTCCTGCTACACTCTTATTAAATGCTGTTTAATCGAGGATTATTACATCAGATTCATAAGCTTCAAAGCCTCTTCTCTTTAGTTTTATCTGTGTAAAATCTGGACGATTGACAGCACTTCTAAGTAGTATACCAGAAAGAACAGTGGCACAAAAAGTGGGTACCGTATTTTCCCTGGACCATATTTTCCAGACTAAAAGGCGCACTTGAATTTGATCAAGAAACGACAGAGGGGGCTGGAGTTATACAGCCCCCTCTAGTGAATTAATATGGATTCATTCTGGTATTGACCTATAGATTTTGTGCGTTAGCAGGCTCTCACGGTTCTCTGTCAAAATGTTTTAGTTGCATTACATTGCGGATACTGTAGTCAGGAGCGTTGCAGAGTAATACGCGTACTGTGCTTTGACTGACTGACTTATTTGACTGTTTTGTTTCGCTTGACGCATTTTACAGTCCGTTGCGCTTTACATATGATAAAAGATCAATAATAGACCATTCATTGACAGTTCGCCTTATAGTCCAGAAAATACGGTATTCACTATTGTCGACATTCAGGGGCGCCGCGTTAGAAGGTGCGCCAGAATTATTTCTAGTCTGGATTTTCTGTTTTAAACAGCTGTATTTTTTCCATAATACAAAAATCATAGATCCCCCCCGCCCCCCCAACCCTCTCACACACTCAAATTGACTCGCCGAATAAAGAGCGGTCTTTAAACACCAATCACAAACCTCCAAGGAACGTGGACATTTGTCATCACATGACAACGCTCTGCAGTCTAAGAGGAAGGTAAAAGCAGCAGCGGAGAACATAAGGGGGCTTTTGTTGGACTAGTATTGTCATGTTCATTAAAGCTGAAGAGATTAAATTAGCTGGGTGGAGCGTGCTGCGTGTCCTGAGGCGCTGAGGTCCAGCCCTACAAGCCAAACCAAATCAGATAAAATAAGTCTTATAGAGGCATTCAGGAAGATTGGGTGGCAATTCTTTATTTTCTCTACACCAACTCAGTAATTATCTTGACAAATTAGTCAGCTGTAGAATTAGAATCAGCTTTACTGGCTGAGACGCTGCGCAGAAACAAGGAATTTGGTTTCAAGTGCTCACAGGCGATAAGTATATAGATAAATCGACTTTAGAGGAATTAAAATAAATGATGAAAAGCAACGGTACGTACAGCAGTGATCTGCTCTGCTGTGGGTTGTCACTATTTATTTATATAAGCTTTGAAAGCAGAATATTTTATAGGTAGAACCGGTCCAGTATTTGTGTTCTGAGCAATCGTAGGTTCGTCTGGCCATTTAAGACAACCTCCATAAAATTGTTGCTCCCCTATTCAGTCAAATAAGCATACGAATATCATAAATTGTATATAAATATGGTTCATACATATCGATCTTTTGTATTTGATAGATTTACAGACCATTTAAGCTCACTGCCAGTGCTCAGCCTTTCTGCTGTTAATAGTTTCTTTCGGAGATCATTTGGTTCTGGGAAGACATCTGTTTTATTCTATTCATTTATTTTTGATTATTTTCATCGCAAACATGTTTAGAGTTAACGGTTTCCTCAGATTGTTTCAGTGAGATGAAGAGGGAATCAAACGGTCGACAGTAAAATGAAAGCGAGAATCTTCATGCACTTAACAACTGGATCCGATTAGGATTGAGAGCCGCAATTATCGATACGTCAATTATCGTTTCTGCACATGTTGAACTATCAAACAGCCGGCCTTAGAGAACAGCTGGAAAAGATTCAATGGAAAGTTCAAGATCTTTGACTTCATCAGTAACTAAAATCATATCTTTATTAGCAAAGCCACAGTTTCCATGCTAAACCTTATATAGCGATGCAATATTTGCATAAATGTGATTCCTACTCGAAGCATACTCGCTAATAGCTTGCACATATTGGTGAAAAAATGAGCAAATATGATTGAAAACTGTTTTTGCAATGCATGTCCTTGCATCACATCTCAGAGCTGCTTAAAAAAAACGAGGCAAATGAAACAAAGAAAAACACCAACAATTTTTTTTTTCTCTTTCTCTTTTTGTGACTTACAAAAATTGAAAACACAGACATTCCCCTCATTAAATGTGACATTACTCAGGATTCTGTCAGATGTTTTATTGGAAACGAAAAGCTATGGATGCAGTGAACATGTCCTGCCTTGTCAAATATCCGCAATTCGTCGTTTGTGACGCAGTCAGTCAATCGTGCGCTTTCACCACGGGTCATTCGCTCGGTTCGAGCTAAATTCAATTCACAGCATTTTTGTTGGTTTCCTTTTACAGAGAAGAATAGTTCATATGAAGTCACATGTCGTGGTTCGTTTTGTACTTTAGCCAAACGGCCTGAGTATTGTCCCACTTTGAGGAGCCTTCCATTTGATCCAAAGTATTTCTGAACAATAAAACAGACTTTCTGCACATGTTGCCCAGATTCTCAGTGTTTTATGCCTTGTGTTGATGGTATATCGGCATAAGAAAGTGTCTTTAATTAGCTAAATTGACAGTTGGGAAAGGTTACTTCCCCCGAATCAAAGACTGATGGCAATTTTTTTTTTTTTTGAGAGAGAGAAAAAGAGAATCTGTCCAAATGACTTAATCAAGCCAGATTCTATGTTGCAGGTGGTTAACACTGTTTTTTCTACTCCACTCCCAGCTGTTTTAAAATCCAACAGCCAATTTTAAAAAAACAACAAAAAATCATCAGATTTAGGCTAAAAATGGTTTAAAAAGGAGAAAAGTCCCTCGCCGCATTTTTCCGCATTTTGTTTTGTTCTTCTGCTCCCAAACTGCTTCTCCTCCCCCTCTTCTTCTTCTAAGCCAAAGCTTCCAGCGCAACCATCACATCTGTTCCAGACTACCGCATTAGGATTTTATTGTTGTGTTAAGCTTTCGCTCGCACTATTTGAACCTCTTGTGCAGGCATGTGCCTGCTTGTAATTACCGGCAGTGTCAAAAGCCGTTTTGTTATGCGTCGCATAAATCAAAGTTATGGATTTGTCCTTTTTTAATTTGCTCTGACAAACCAGTTCTAACAATTTGTGCCATGTATTTATGTAATGAGCCAAAATTGCGGGATTAGATGGGTTGTTTTGAACCAACGGCAGCTGCTGTTGTTTT
Source organism: Alfaro cultratus (assembly GCA_903066825.1). Taxonomy (NCBI): domain Eukaryota; kingdom Metazoa; phylum Chordata; class Actinopteri; order Cyprinodontiformes; family Poeciliidae; genus Alfaro; species Alfaro cultratus. The sequence goes on along the minus strand of CAEFZX010009528.1, from coordinate 53,619 downwards.
TTTTTCCCCCTTTGCAGGAGGAGTGCTTCCTTAACCTGGAGGCGCCTGTAGCCAGGGTCTGCGGGTACGACACCCCCTTCCCGCACATCTTTGAGCCCTTCTACATCCCAGACAAGTGGAAGTGCTTCGATGCAATCAAGAGGATGATCAACTACTAAGGCCCTGTCAGGTACAAACCATCCAATGGCTTCTTTTGAGCTAAAGTGATAGAAGAGACAAGTTTTTTTTATGTGTTTAAAGTCTTTTTGCAAAAATATAATTACTATTAAGAACTCGAAACTAGGCAATCTTTAGCATATTGGTACTGGTCCAGTCAATAAAACATTATTATTATTGGGGGGTTTTTGTTTGTTTTTTACATCATTCAGATTCCAATCTTTCCAATGGACAAATAATTTTACAATAAGTCGTAATAAAAACAGCAACACTTTTAAACTCAGAGAATAGACTTCCAAAAAACATGTGTTCGTTTATAAATCACTGAACAATTTGGCACCAAAATACATTAAAGATCTGCTGTTGCTGATCTTTAACCAGAAGACCTCTGAGGTCCTCTGGTTCTGGTTCTGGGGATGCAGAGCAGAACCATTCCGCTTCTATGCACCACAAATCTGGAACAAACTTCCAGAAAACTGCAAAACAGCCAAAACACTGAGTTCCTTTAAATCACATTCAAAAGTGATGAAAAGCACGTATGTAGGCTGCCTTTCGATTTCAGTTTCACATGACAGAACAGCTGAAATCTAACCTCGGTTGTGCTAAAGCTCACTACCGATTCCACCATGTCATAATTTAATATCAAAAGCAAACAAATTGTGAGGAAAACTTGAGTACACTTGTACGATTTTAGAGGGCAAATAAGTTTTTGAATTGTAATCACCAGCAAGTGGAGCTGCCTCCTGAAAAGCCGACTTTGTTGCTATGGAGCATGAAGATGTGTACTAACTCAATACCAAGAGGGAACATCAGCAATGACCTCAGAGGAGTAATTGGTGTTCTCCATGAATCTTAGAAAAGTTGTAAAACCCTTTCCAGGTAATTTGAAGTTCATAATTTCAAGCTGAGGCAATTCACCAGCAGAAGACATTAAAAAAATGTGTCCGATTTCCCAGGTGTTGACAACAAAAAAGAAAAATTCGCAGAAACATGACAAAGACATGGCACAGGTACATGACGCACTCTGCTGGTTTCAGTTAACATGGTGGATGTTAAAGTCCAGGGCAAAAAAAAAAAAACTTAAGAAAGGTTTGCCAGGAGAAAATAGTTGAATTATTATTATTATTATTTTTTTCCTGGAAAGAAAGAAGAGCGACTTAGATTTGTAATGTATGTAAAGCGAAGCAGAGATGTTTGGATGTAATGCTCACATAAAGGCCTCATAACATCTTTTAAACATGATGGTGGAAAAAAATAGTCAATAATTTGACCAGGGGTGATTAGTTAGAACTATCATTATGTCATGAGAGTATAATATGAGATGGTTTGTGAAAAAATCAAGCACCACTCCCAGTCAAAAACAACCAATCAGAGCCAGGAGGAGGGTCTTACTGCTGTCAGTCACCACTGTGTACGTGCTGCTCAATGTGCTAATAGTGGTAAAACAATTTACAGTTCCAGGAAAACCGTTTATCTGCAGTCATCGGTGTAAATGCTAACTAGCTTTAGCATTCAGGATTCTCTATACTTTTCGAGAAGGTGAGTTGCGCAGCAGGGATCGAGTTTGATTTACAGCGCTAAGACCCTCCTCCTAGCTCTGATTGGTTGTTTCTGACCGAGCTATGTAGTTCTGTAGTTTACTTTTTATTAACATGATCTGTTTTGTGTTATATTGCCGTGACAGAGTAACAGTTTTACCAAATATGTGTAGTTGCCACCAAAGATTTCATTTTCTTTTCATTGGGAGTAATGTCAGAAATGCATGTGTTGGAATCCTGCCCATCCTTTCTGATGAGAAACCTGAGAGCTTTCTGGATTTCATAGCAACTCATCCTGAGTTACAGCTTTTCAACTCTTGGCTAATGAGGAAGAATGACACTTTCATTAAACCTTTAATCAAATCCCACATATGTCGCCTCTCTTCCTCAGTTCTCTGCTCAATCCAGTCCAACTTTTTTTTTTTTTTTCCATCCTCTCCATCTCCAGGGCCAGCTTCCGGTGGACGTGAACTCCACACCCGCTCCCTGCCTTTTACACTTCATACATCCAACCAGGACAGAGCAGTGAAAAACAACAACAAACAAAAAGAAAGAAACACTTTGTCGACCATCCAATAAAAAACACACAATCCGGATGGCCTTCACGCTCCGCTCTGTTCCTCATTTTCAAAGCCTGTTACCTTATCTCCACGTTGCGAAGAAGAAGAGACTTGATCGACCGAATGAACGGTGACATGTAGGTTTTAGCTGTTGCATAGAATAACACATTTATAAATAGACGGAGAAATACTTGGTTGAATATGTAACTGCCTTGCTTTGTGTGCTGTTACTCTGTAACGTGTCCAGACCTTTTTCTGATCCGTTTAGTTTCACATGAAATGAAGTGTGTCAGCATAAACAGTCTGTTCTTTTCGATCAAAATAAAACAAATAGATTTGTTCAACTCATTTGGATTTCATTGTTTGTGTTTGAATTTATTGTTCTGTGGCATTTTTAAACCCGGAAAGAAAAAGACTAGTAATCTGGTCCCAGGATCACATTAATCACAGATTTTCACACAGAAATAGTCCTGCAGGGCGTGCCGTGGTGGCGTAGGGGTTGGCGCGACCCACATTTGGAGGCCTTGAGTCCTCGACGTGGCCGTCGCAGGTTCGACTCCTGGACCCGACGACATTTGCCGCATGTCTTCCCCCCTCTCCTTACCCCATTCCTGTCAGCCTACTGTCAAATAAGGGACACTAGAGCCCACAAAAAGCCCCAGGTGGGAAAAAAAAAGAAGTAGTCCTGCAAAATCTTGTAGGGCTTCACATGTGATCACCGATACACATTACTCTGTTTCACCTGCACCATTTGCTTAAATTCAGATGCAGTTTTTCTTTTTAAATCCGGTACAAATACCTGCCAGCAGATTGATAACAGCAGATGCACCCGTCTCTGTATCAGCCATGAATAATTAACAACTTTTAGCAAATTGTATTTTTTCACTTAATGAAACACAAGTAGCTCTTGACTTTGCTCATATAAATAGGGATGAATAAATACTGAAAAGGTTTCAGTATTTATTTTAGTTTGAATGAACATCAAAATGTCATTAGTCGTGGATCATATTATATAAGGCAATTGTTCATCTGCTTTCACTAATAAATAATACATATTGTTTAATAAATATTTCACTTTCATTTATTTGACCAATCTCTTTGACTTTCTTATGATGAATAAAAATTTTACTATGAGACGCACCGATCCGATATGAATATCGGCATCGGTCACGATATTGAAACAAGATCGGGTATCGGTGACAATGTGCCCGATCCATGAGGACAGATCTATTAGTTGTGATTCTATGCTTTGTACTTTCAGCAAAGTCATACTTTTTATTCTACATTATATTTAGAATCTCTAATTTGACTTTCTGAACCATCTGAAAGATTTGCTCACTTTCAGTTCCTTATTTATTTCACATTGGTGGTTCTACTCCTAATTTCATGGACTGGACAAATGAAAGTTGTTCTTTTTACCTGTCAGTTTATGCAAATCCTTGCTTTTGGATTTTGACATTAATGATATCATATTGACTTACTGCTAAAACTGCATCCTGCACTTTTAGAAATCCTAAATCATGTGCAAACTACTATAAAGAAGGGAAATAAATGGTGAGTCAGATGATGGGCCTAAAAAAAAATCAAATCAGACATCAAAGAAAATTCAAGCCTTAAAAGACGTTAAGTTATTATTTTCTATGCCCACTTATTAGCATTCGGTCTCCGGGATAGCTATGGTCTACACATATTTGTTATAATATGGGAGGATGTCAGAATACCTGGAAAAACAGGCAAATAATAAAAAAGCAGGTTATATTTGTCATCTTGTCTTCTGAGCAGCAGCAGTATTTACTGTTAAGAACAACCGTCGGTTTAATTGAACACGTTTGTTTGCGGGATGAAGACGTAGTGGAAGGATGACGCAAACGTAACCTTTTTGGATTATGATCTGATCTGATTTGAGTCCTGACCTTTATGCTGCTGTCAGTCATACATTCACAATGTTGCTTGGTTTTAAACTAATGACTTGGAAGTTGAATGAAAACTGTAGGAAAACTTCAAAAGTGTGATCCAGTCGCCACCGGCAACCTATACGGGAAGTAAACGAGACCTAAATAATGCACAAGCTACGGTAAGACCCAGCTTGTACATTAACATAATGCAAATATGACTGCTGGGGTTTAATGCCTTATTTAAACCAGGACATCTGACTGAGATCTGTTCTAAACCATTTTTGATGGTCAGGATCAGGAAAGTCATTCTTAGCCTAAAAACAACAGAGACTCAAATTTATCCTGAACTTGATACGGCTGGGACACCAACATGACAACATGGAGAGTAAGTTTAACTGCAACACCAACTTAGAGGTTACCCACAAAGAAAGGGGGGAAAAGATCACAAGCAAGCAAACAAAGAACCCAGTACAACACTGAAACCTTCACGACTCAAACTTCAGGCCCAAAAGGAAAAACCCTCTGGATGAAAACGTTTCTGGTCGGAGGAGACGGATGGATCTAGCTGACTTCACGGTGAATCGCCTGTCCAGCACGGTGGCGGCAGCATCATGCTGAGGATGTGTCTCGCTTCCATTGGTTCTGTCGATGTGGTTCCCACAAAACGACGATCTGAAACGCATCAAAACGAATTCTGAGTTGGATAAAGTCAGCTAACGTTAAGCTACTTGAATAGCTTTGACTTCAAATCGCTGTCAACACCAGGAAACAAACAAATTTAAATGAGCTTTGCCATTTTTGATTCGAAGGTTGGTGGGATATTAAGCCAGAATTATGTGGGGATCGTGCTGATGGCAACTAAAAGCTCGTTACTCCTGGGCAGCTTGCAGAGAAGCGTTCGTTTTGATAGAATAGTGTAGAAAAATTCTTCACAGTGGGGAAATTCAGGTGCAGCAGCATCAAGATATGCAGGTACACACAGACATAAAAGATGTTAAAAATGTGTTTTAAAAACGCTAGATTGATAAATACTGTAGGGTAAGGAAATATTACATCACAGTATTGTGCAGTTTTTTTTACGTGCATGATTCTTTGTGCAGTAATAAAACAGCAGACTATTTACAATATTCATAAACAAAAACGGCAGAAAACAAGAGTTCAAATGTTATTTAAATGAGTAAAACTGTGAAAAGGAAGAATCTCCTAATGCACGACTTTTTGCACTTAGGATCCAGCGGTCTGTCATTGGAGAAGCTCTGTGTATAAATGTGTGTACGGCATTTATTTGAGCCAGAATTTAAAATTTTGAAGAATAAAAAAAATGATAGAGAAAAAACATGCTCACCTAATTCTTGTTTCAAAATGTTTTCAAGAAAGAATACTCTTTGGGGGAAAAAGAAAAGTTAAAATGTTGCAAGATTGACAAGTACACTGCAAAAACACAACATCTGACTTTCTAGAAATAAAATCCTATACACTTGAAATGACACAAAACTAACTTCATAAGTAACTTTTGAGCCAGATATAAGAGCTTATTGTAAGTCAATAATTCCTTGATATTGATGAAAAATTACTAGTTCCATCGGCAGATTATTTCACATGCAACAAGATCTTTTTTCCATCTTGAAAGCGGAAACATTTGTCAGTAGAACAAGTACTTTTTCATGAATATTAAGGAATTATTGACTTAAAATAAGCTTCTCTGTCTTCCTAAAAAGTTCCTTATAAGTTAGTTTTGTCTCATTTCAAGTGTACTAAAATATTTACACTATAAACTAGACCAAAAATGCTTGGTAAGATTTTTATTTATTTGGGTTTTTTTTTGCTTTTGCAGTGTAGACTCAATCCGTCCAACCTCGCTATTATTCATTCAAGTTTCAAACGAGGAGCGACGCAGAAACAGACGCTGGTCAAAAATAGCAAGGTCACGAAAAGGCCGAGTTTATGTTTTTGGTAGATTTGTTGGTGATGTTGCTCCTTGTTCTTCCAAAGCACTGATTTGAAACATGGCGTCGTTTGTTTAATCCGTTGTTGGCGCAGAAATGTCCTCAGGTGCAGCTTTAATATGATCTGAAGGGCTTTGAAGTGGCATCAAAGGCCACAATAACACGCTTCGTTCTCCTATATGAACACCAGTTGTTACTTTTGTGGCTCAGATTACTCTCATTGGAGCGAATGCATTACATCAGATCTGCATGAAGTTGTGAGAAGAGTCGTAGCAAAATCTTCTTTTTTTTCTTGACATTTTATTGGAAGTTGTTGGGGGCTTTTCTGCCCCTCGCTTTGTGTTTTCTAAATTAGCCCAACAAGAACATCCTAATTTCATAGCTGGCTCCGTCAGGCCTCAAAAGACTTTTCATGATTCCAAACAGTCGTTTTCTGGGACACATTAAGCTGCCGGACTCTGAGCCAGACAACAGTGCTGCTTTACGACACCTCAGGGCTTCGTCGAGGCCCGCTTGTTAGGAAGCAGAGAAATGTGGAAGTGAACGGGAGATGGTAAAACAAATTCAGATTCGATATTCGTTATGTTTTTACAGTGTACAACCCCCACCTCCTCCACCTTGCACTCGCCCCGACTTTATCAAATCAAACATGATGAGGAGCCGATGGAGCAAATCGGACTTGATGATATATTTGATAGATAATATTTACACTATAAACTAGACCAAAAATACTTGGTAAGATTTTATTTATTTATTCAAACTCTTTGTACATTTTTAGTCAAACTTCGCCTACCTTGAAGTTTGACTAAAAATGAACAAAACCCAAGTCTTCCACTTGGCACTTTTAACATCAGGAGACTTGGATGCAGATCTCGGGTCGGGTTTAAATCTGCAAACCAGAGAAGAAGAAGTCTCATGGTTTTAATACAAAACAGCCAACTGGAATTTCTTTCGGTGTAAAGGTTTGGCTACATCTTTGTGTGATTTGGAACCCTTTTTTTTTGGAGAGCAGACATAAAAATGTGTGTGTGCGAGTTCTCCTCTCTCTGTGTGTGTGTGTGTGTGTGTGTGTGTGTGTGTGTGTGTGTGTGTGTGAGGGAATGCTTCTGAAATGTAATGGCGAACTGCTCTGAAAGGTGCACATAATAGCATCTCTGATGTCATTTTTAAATGAATATATACTGTATATAATTGCCCTGTTCTTGTGACGGAAATTGGCATTTTGATAATGGCTCACTAAAAAATAAAAAACAAAAACATATATCCATGTGCTGTTATTGTAATCTAACTTGACTGTTTTATTTCGAGATAGAAATAACGAGATTCCGTCTACAAGCCATAAACTCTCTGTATTCCTTTCTGAACTGCGAGGCAGAAGTTTATGGACGTGTTTCCGAGTCGTCTCACAGCTTGATAACTCTGTAGCTGTTTCTCATAATTCTCTAAATATCCCCCGTTTTCTCCTCCCTGACATTCACATGCAAAACATCTGCAGAGGCACATTAATACCTCTGGAACCTTTTTTGCACATTTTGTCACGTCGAAAACGACAAACTTCACTAGGAAACGACCCATAATTTCAAACTTTAAAAAAATAAAAGAATCAAAATCTGGAAAGTGTTTCCTGCGTTTGAGTTCAGCCCCCATTTGGCAGCAGCATCTTTCAGCCAGAGCTCTAAATCTTTCTAAAGTTTTCCGCATCGAACTGCTGAAGTTTGTTTTTGCAGAGCTGAATGGTTGCCATGGGAGATCAAAGGGATTTCTCCAACATGCATGAAAGAATCTCAAATATGTTTTTGATGAAGGAATCTCATCATAACATGATGCAAAGCTCAAAAAAAGTCAATTTTTACAAAATTCTGCCCCTTTAATTGGAATCCGATTAAAAGTCCTGAACCTTTTTTTATTCTTCCTTTGCTGCACTTTTACAATGACACATCAAAATTTTCAAGGTGTTTGAATATTTTTGCCAAGGTTCTGTATCTTTTTTTTTTTTTTTTTCGTCTAACAGTAAGCCGCCGGTAAGCGGAACGAAACCTTCGAGAAAATTTCAGGCCGGATATTTCGCACTTTGCACCGCGAAGGGCGGCGCGAAACGAACAGATAAACTGCGTATCATTGTGGGTCTTTTCACCAAAAGGTCCTTTTAACCATTTTGGTGTGGCAGCCCCTCCTTTTGGGTGGGGTGGCAAAGATGACCTCTGCTCGGCAGGAAGGCCATAATAGCATCCGTGCTCTCGCAGTGTGTCATTACACGCTATATTTACATGAAACGCAGAAACCAGGGGTGGTAGGTCACGACGCGGCGCCGCGGGGGGCGAAGATGCCGCGGCGCACAACCAGACATTACTGAAGATTATAGGACTGTCGGGCCTGTAATGTGGTCTATTGTGCCATTTGGTGGCCGTGGCTGCATGTTTTACAGCGTCATTACATTCATGGGATTGTTATGATTGTGTTTGTGTTTACATGCGCAGGCGTTCACTTTTATCATTGACCGTGAAGATGCGAAGCACACCGAGTTGAAAAGTGGACTAGCAGCGACGGTGCAAGCGGTTCGGGTCGATGGAGCCGCCGGAAAGTTTGAGTCGGCGTTTCGTTTGGGCTCTTCGGTTTGAAGAGCGTCACCAGCCAGGCCACAGCGCTGGATGCTGCTTCTGATCAAAGCCATTTTAGGTGATTTGCATCAAAGTTGCAGACGAAGCTAAATTCCAGATGCTTGTTATGGGTCTATTATTTGATTTGATTTGATTTTTCTTTAACTGAACCACTTCTAAACAAAACAACCACATCCAGGGTAGACATTTTAAACGACCACACCCTGTTTTCACTCGTACAGCTCACAAAATAATATTGTAAGCTTTTCACATTGCTTTATTAATCTAAAACATAATTGAATGTTCTTAGCTATAGGTCAAACTATCAGAAAACTTTACACCATATGCAATAAGATCTACAGCTCTGGAAAAAATGAAGAGCCCACTGCACTGAACCCCATTGGAAACCTGGTTCTACCACCAAATAATGATTTCTGATCTCTTCCTGAGTTAAAACATTAGTATTGTTGTTTCTAAATCAACATGAACAACCGCTTAAATCTGTTTACATTTTGTGTTGCTTTAGTGTCGTTTCCTTGAGCGGTTCTTGGTGCAGCGCCGCCACAGGCGAGGAGGTTTTCCCAAAGGTTCGTTTGACACAGTTGCGGTGGGAAAGTGAACCGCAGCAGCTGAAAATGTCTCTCTGTAAGACCAATTTGTGTCCCAATTTTTATCTTCCTGAGCTAAATATCTGAGGTGTTACTTAATTATTGCCAGGTTTTTTTTTCTCCACATGATGCCATCAGTTTTGTGAAGTGCACCAGTCCCTCCTCATCCTGAAATGTTGACTAATTTCTTGCCATTTTCACCAAAGAAGTTACATCTCTCACCTGAGCATCTATCACATTGTTTAAAGGAATCTTAGTGTATGTAAATGTATTACTTTGCAGAACGTTTATACACATATATGTATATACATATATGCTCAATGTCATTAAGGATCGCTTCCAGTGCAGCGTCTCTCTCTAAAGGGTCCATCCTATAAAGAACAACTGCTGTTGTCTTTCTCCCTCAGTGAAGTGTGGCCACCAGATCTCTGTCTGTTTCTCATCTCGCAGTTCAGATTGGGGTAGATCACAGAGTTCAGATGTTGATGCTTCGGTCATGGGGCAGGGTAATGCAAAACAGTGTGTAGCTTCTATTTTATGGTTTGTTTTTTGGTAAGGAGGAGGAGGCATGCCATTGAGCATCTGCTGGACTTTGATGCTGAGCCGTTTTGAGTTCTTTTTCGTTGATTCTGGCCAAATCTCAGTTCTTTGCATGAAGAATTAAAGTCTGATTCCTAGGACTGTAAATTTCTAGAAGTGGCAGCATGGTGGAGTGTCTCTGTTACTTCATCGTTCTGTTTTATTTCATTTGTGAAACGTTAATTCCTCTGCTTCTGGCAGAAAACCAAGATGTTTTAGACGGTTGTCCTCTCCAGTTTTCGATGCCGTGCAGCTGGAAGGATTTCTGCTGATACAGTTTTTACTTTTTGGTCATTTCTTACAATGTGTAGCCATAACACATCGTACACAACTGATTAGCTGCTGGTTTAGCCACTGTTTTAGCTAATCGTAATATTTTATGACTAGGATCAGAAACTAGGGCACCAAATACACCTGAAATCTGATTGGCTACCCCCACCAGAACGTCAGTCAGTTTCTTATACAGATTAACGTTTCATCCAAACTCCATGTCAGTAGGTGACAGAAATGCTCCTTCTGTTGTTTTGCAGCTGCCATTAATGTTTCTGTTCGCTGATTGTTTTAAGTTTATGTTTTACAAATGACATATTAATTAACATTTATGGGTAAATGCATGACATTATACCAAAGTGGCTAATTTCCACCTCTAGTCCCATTGGCAGTTTGATGTGTATGACATTTACTACTACACGCGCTCTATTCTTTGCAATCTAAGACTGCAGTTCATTTGGATGAGATAATATCTGCCATCTTTAATTTTCTACAAAAACTGCTATTTACTTTTATGTTTACCTGCTTCCAGCCCAGGGAGACTGCGAGCGGTTTCTGTTCCATTTATTCAAAGCTTCATTACCCAATCAAACATTTACATGCAACTGGTGTGCAAGCAGCCCACACGCAAACACACACACACACACACACACACACACACACACACACACACGCCTGCGCGCACACAGAGCCGTGCTGCACTGTACATTAGTCTGCTGATACAATTCAATGTTGTGGTTTGACTGCACGGCTAATACTGTTTGTGTTTCCAAGCTGCGGTTCACTGCCTTCTTTGAACCTCACAGAGCATTAAAAACAGCCCTGAAACACAAAACACATGTACATCTGGGTGTCTGCAGACCAGTCCTCTCTCTCCTCCTTTCCACTGAGGTGGATGCTATGCGCTAACATTACTTTGAGTTAATACCTTTGTAGTTTTCTTTGATTTACAGATTAAGGGTGATGCAGATCTTCTGTTTACCAATGATGTACGTTTAGAGATGAAGACTTATTCAAACATACAGTGTCAAATCATGACCTTCATGATGTCAAAGTTTTTTACATCATAACTAAAAACTTCAATATGTTGCATAGGAATCTGTATATTTTGGCAGCGATCCGATGCCAAGTAACTAGAGGGCAATATATCGTTGATACTGATACCAATACCGATACTTCTAATTTAAGTATGATATATTGTCAAATTCGGTTCGAGAGCACATCAACGCAAGATCGTTTTTATGGTAGAATTGAGAAACGGCAATAAAAAACATAACATTTCAAGACTGAAACTGAGCTAAAGTGTTGATCCAATCACAATAGAATCAGTCTGATACTAATATCGACTTGGTATCGATATTAATCACAAGCTATACAGCAATCCCTCCACCCACAGATCCCACTTCCCCCAATGCAAATCAGAAGATGTGACTAATAGAGGGAGACTGACTTCTATTTATGTCCATTTGCCCCATCGATTCTTTCCTAAATAAACAAAAATAACATGGAGATGGCTAAAATGTGTCTGAATCCTTGTGTTGTTTTGAAGGAGACTATTTAAGTCTGCTGTTATGATGTAAAAAAAAAAAAAAGGAAACTCGGGTTTTATTAAAACTTTTGCAAAGACACTTTATTGGATTTGGACACTTTTGAGGCATCTGACTAATTTGGCAAATACCAAACGGTTGCTGCCTCGTTACCCTAAAGCCACAGAGTTCAGTGTGACACTGACGGTCAAACATAGCAGTGGTAGTGTGATGGTCCGGAGCTGCTTCGGTTCCTGGACCACTCGATGCGGCATCTCGCCGTATTCCTGCTGAGAACCTTAACAGGCTCTAAAACCCTCCAAGGTGATTTAAGTGAACCAAACCTGTTGAAAGTAAAAACTAAAACAACTGCTCCACTTCGATGTGTAAAACTCACTGCCAGTTACTGAAAATGCTTGACAGTAATTGTCAGCGCCAAGGGTGGAACTGCCAGTTATTAGGCTTCGGGGTAATTAGTTTTCCACTTAGGGCCAGGCTGGCTTGGACGGTTTTTCCCCTACTAAATGAAATCGTTTTAAAAACAGCTTTTTTGTGTTTGCTCAAGTGTCCTTGCATGATGCTCTGAAATATTTTTATGCAACAAAAAGGGGAAAAAAATAAAAAATAAAGAAGCTTTAAGGGTGTAAACACCTTTTTACAGCTGTGGTTTTTTTGGTGGGGGTTTCTTGTGTGCTAAATAAAAACCTAGCACACTGTTTGCAACTGTTACATAATCATGGAAGAACCTATCTATGTACTAAAATATCTCAAATCTGTCAGCAGCTTTAGTCAACAGGCTCTTTCAAATACATGCACTTCTTGGAATGCTCAGACTCTGTTTAGCAAATAACTAAAGCGTTGAGCAAACTCAGACTCTCAGTAATATTTTACAGCCTATGCAGAATATGCAGCATGACCGGCATATTTAGAAAGGCAGCAGCTGCAGCGCTGTGAACGCCATGGGGAGAAAAAATTAAATAAATCCCAACCTCCATTAAAGCTTTAAAACTGCCCTATTGTCAAATTGTTGAGCTTAGCAGGCGTTAATGTGCATTTCTTACTGTTGGTGTTATGTCATGTCACTGTGCCCGTTTACAGAGCTCCCTGTGAGACCTGCCAATGTTTCACTGGTGAACTGCTTTTCTTGCCACACACTCACAAACACACAACCGAAACGCATTAGTTCTCCTAAAATTTTGGACAATTATAAGTTATCATTTCTGTTCAGAAATGATCAGATAAATTACGATAATAAAGACGTGCTGTGTTGTCCCCTAAGTGAAATTGGTTGCGGGCAGAAGTTCAGCGACGGCAGGACATGCAAACGCATCATACAGTAAGGCAAGAGACGACGCAGTGCAGCCAGATTTCAATGAATGAGACAGCTGCACTAAAACATGACGGACAATATAAATGACGAGAACCATCGCACATCCCCACCAACATAGTTTCATTGTTGTAATATAAAGCAAGCAGCTAAATGATTAAAATTTGATAAAAGCAAATAAGTAAATAGATGATGTGCGTAGGAAAAATAGAAAAGCCACCAATATTAATCAAGATTTATTAAGATGAAAGGATCAACGTTTTCACCAGCAGTTGAAGTCAATCAGTCTTTACCACAACAGACCTGACAAACAGCCAGTAACGTTGCCACAAGGACACAGTTGACGTCTGACTCCAAAAACCTGCCAGCGCCTGTTTTATAACCTTCTCACTGCTGTCGTGTTTGGATTAAATTGGACGCTGTTATAGAAGCGTATGGATTTAGGAGTTTGGCTTGTTACCACTGTTGCCTTACATTCAGACAGTCTTGGGTTTGAATCCTGGTCTGCGGTATTCTTCCATGGTTCCCTCTGAGTTCAGTTAACTGGTGTCTCTAAATTTGTTTGGATACTTTGCTTGGTCCTGTGTGTCTTTACCAAGCCCTATGATGGACTGGTGACCTGTCCAGGGTGAACCTTGCATTTTGCCCAAAGAGAGCTGGAAACTGGCGCCTGTGACCCTGCAATGAACATAGATGGATGAATATATATTTACTTTACTTTTTTTTTTGGAGTGGCAGGTTTTGGTCTGTAAAAATGACCTTTCCATTTGAAACTCCTCTTTATGACTTCTACAGTTTCTGGAGCTGGCCAAAGTAGATGTTGCATAAGTCTGTGAGTAAGAACTGGTTCTAAAACATTATTATGGTAAAATAAATGACTGTGGAAGGACACGTCGTCCATCTGTCCAGGTAAACATAATTTAACTTTTAATGTTTCCCAAAACCCATGTGTAATGGCTGTGGCGAGCAGAGAAACCTATGGAGATGAGATATTTACTGGCAGTGACTTTTCAGCTTATCCTCACTTTGATTCCGCTGGATTCAGACATGTCATAATGAAGCTGTTTATTAAAAACATAGTTACATTAGCATAAAAACACTGCGGTGTAGTTTTATGCAGGTTGGCTCTGCTGAACAGAATCAGGCCCACATTCCTCGCCTCCTCAGCGGGTCTGTTAAACTTCTTCTCCGCTGGCTACTTGTGTTCACACACACTGATGCACCACAACACCGATCAGCAGGCAAGTCGGGCTTTCACGGTCTTACCCAGTGTGGTTAAGCGAATCTGCAAAACTCTCAATCTTCTGATTGCAGGATAACTACTCTTCCCAGTGATTATGAAGATAACGGAGGGCCTTTCCAAGCCATCCATAGTCTTCCATACACTCAGAGAGGCCTTAGAGTGTGACTCAGAGAAACCCCCCCTAACGTCTGTTTCTATGCGTTGACGGCACCAGGCTGGGGGCACCATCGCCCTTCAGCACTGCCTTAGTTTTCTGTAGGATAGATTCAGACAGCCTGAACAACACTGACTGCATTTTTAGAAATACGACCCCGGCCGCTTTGGTATGTGGCCCTAAATCCAAGTCCACCTGGCTGCAGCAAACAGAAAGGGGCGGGAACAGACCACTGTCAGTCTCATTCCTTATTTGGAAATGGGACCATCGCACTCCGGAAGTGAAGGGGGCGCTATTTCTCATATTATCCACTGTCTCCCGTTTTTATTTTCTTTTGAAATCTGTGATATGTCTTCATGTTCAGGAAGGAGTTCCTCTCTCAGCATGTATTTGAACTTGTGTCTTTTATTCACTTCAGCGCAGCTCACAGTTTTTACCAAATTCTGTAGCTTTTGGTGTACTTCTAAATCTAAAAAAAAAAAAAGAGTGAAAAGGATGTCAGGATATCCCATTTCCGCTGCATTCAGTTTTCTTTATCACTATGCTACATTGGGTCAGCTGTTTCAGACTCTGCTCTGCAGCTGCTCCAAAGAGGAAAGTTCAAGAAAGGTGAATGGCTGTAGAAATGCACAATCAGCTGGATTTACTGCACTTTATCTCCATCCTACACTTTGCTGTCCATCAGGAGTAAAGTCCCCACCAAGAGGGAAAAATGTAAACTGCTCTTTTTTTTTTTTTCCTTTTGCACATAAAGCGTTTTCCCTCCCTGCTCGGCTCGAGCTTTAATCGGCTCAGACTTTATGTGCAAAAAGGACAAGATGTGAGAAAGACGGTGCGGCAGGTCTGCGTTAGCATTTAAGGCATCCGTTTTGTTTCCCATTATCTGCTGGAATGCACGTGCAGCTGCCGCCCCAGACGCTCCATTTCCTCTGACAATTTCTTTCACTGTGAGGAGAATTTTATCATTGCAAGAGACTTTTAATTTTTTTTGGTGACGTCGCCAACTCTGTAGCTTTACAGACGTCAAATTAATAAAGCAGCTTGGACGTGAGCGCATGGTTTGCCTTTGAGCTCATAAAAACGCTAACATTCTTCACCTGTTAAGAGACTTCGGGGCAAAGTGTGCAATCCTCAGCGCCTCACGCAGTCCAGCCTCACAAAAAATGTTTGAAACAATCCTTGCAAACACACCGCAGCTCACACACACTCGGTTCCCAGGTGTGTCAGGTGAGCCGGAGGATCTAGAATCCCAAAGGAAGGATATTTTGCAGGAAGGGAAGATTGGAGTCGTCCGAGGTCGGCGAGGGTAAATGAAGGATTTCATCTGGGTCCAGAAGTCTGCGGGGTCTGCTGTGACGTGACAGTCTAAGTGATGGCTATTGACTCACCCTCCTGACATTAGAGAAGCCCCGTCATTTACCATCTCTCATCCACTGAGATATAATGAAAAGCATTTTTGCGCGGTTCTTAATTAGGACGTTGTTGAAATCTAAATCTCTCAGGAAAGAAAAGAAGAAGAAGTTTGGAGCCTTACTTGAATTGTGAGCTCAATGAGAGAAGAGGTCGGACCCTGACAGACTTTGGTGCGCTCTCGCCGAGAACGCACGGCCAACTTTCCTCAGAAACATTTGATTTGAACTCGGACTTGGCTCTGGCTCCCAGGGACAGATCCAGAATAAAGAAACGGGACATTTTTTTCCTGATAGTTTACAAACAATGTTAGAAAAGATATGGCTGTGGACGGCTGATATGGCTTTCTAGGTTAAATTTTTTTTTTAAAAATTCCCATAAACCGTCTTTGCTGTCCATATTTATCATCCAAAGCCTGGTTGGGTAAGTTGTGTTTATCGCTCCACTCCTGCAGTGGTTGGTGTGAACACACAGGCTTCTAGATGTTTCTGCATGTGTCAGACTCTTGTTTCAGAAGACAAGCTGAGCACAAACCATGCCAACTGCATGATCTGTCTAAAGATGGAGGCAAGGCTTTTTAAGCTTTGTTAGCAAATAAAATAGTCAACACCAGAAAATGCTAAAAAGACGGTAACACTTCATTTGACGGGGTGTGCATGACACTGTCATAAATATGAAATGACACCTATTATGAACATTGAGTAGTTTTCATCAATGGTTATGACTGTCATGAAGTGATACTTGGTAAATAATGACACTTTTAATGCAAAGTTGGATGGAAACTTGAATTAAAAGTCTCCACTTTGCTCTAAAAGGGTCATTGTTTACCGAATGACACCTCATGACAACAGTCATAACCATTCATGAAAACTTTTTCATGTTCATAACAGGTGTTATTTCATGTTTATGACAGTGTCATGACAGTCTTATGCACACCCCTTCAAATGAAGTGTTACCGTCTTTTTAGTATTTTTGCGCCATAGATAAGACTTTATGAAGAAACCAAGAACCAACTATCCAAATCAATTCTTATTTCTGAAATTGAAAGTCATGTATTGTATAGATTAATTTCACGTGGAATGAAATATTTACTATCGATTGTGATTTTGAGGATGATTGAAAACCCAAACGTCAGCGTGTCGGAAAACTGGAAGATTGTGAGAACCCATAGCCAAGATGATTCATTAAAAGTTTAGTGGAAGGAAAAAATGCGTGGTAGGAGAAAAAGAATCAGTTTTGTTGTTTTTTTTATCTTGGGGCCCAATAAAATCCATTTAATTTTTTTGCCCCGCAATTCAAGTTTTTCTATTTTTATCATTCTGAGTTCCGTTGTGATTATATTTCTTAATCCATGTCAGTGTGTAATTCTGGAGTGATGGGGAACCGATGAACTTAAAGCCGAGGAAATCCACATTTACTGTTATTAAACCTCATTGTAGAGCTGGAGGTTGTTTTTTTTGTTTTTTTTTAGCAGAATGTGAATATAGCTGTCACTTTCCTCAAGAGCAAAAAAACATTGTGCAAAACAAAGAAGCTCATCTATTTCATGCTTTAAAAAAACGCTTTTCCTCTGAAAATGCTTTATAGTTGATGTCAACACTAAAACAGTGTGTCGTATAAAGAAACCTTCAGACAGTAAAGCTGTGTGATTCCCTGTCATGTTCCTACACTTTATTTTGAAATCCCTCCTTACAAATTTGAAGCAGAACAATGCGCCTTTTACAGCTGCACTCACAGCTGATGATTTTTCCCATAATCCATACAAGTAATTTATGAATCAGTTTATATTTTAATATCTCCAGGTGGTTTTAATAGCTCTTCCCCTAACTGCTGTGTTTACCTCCCGTTCTCTGGTACTGCTGGAGCAGACAACAGATATTCGCGAGCGCTGCTAGTTTCTTAAAACGTTGTTAATAATTTAAGGTGACGGCATTGGAACATCCATTTACACGGACACCGGTACGGATGTCTCCATAACCATGTGATCCTTCACTAAAGCACAGAGTGAACCAGGTGAGGGATCGTATCAGAAACAGATGGATGTATTTCCTGGCTTTGGTTTGGTTTGCTTCTTGCTCTCCTTCAGAGGCCTTGGTTTGAGTTACACGTCTTTTGCTTTTCGTGGACCTCAATCGGGTCGGTTGTTGTTGGAAGGGATTTTATTCAATTTCCCCCTCGTTTTTTTTTTTTTATTGTTTGTTTGTTTTACCTCATACCAAGTTCAGCCTATCAGTTTGTCAGCTGGTCACCTGGTTTCTTCACCTAAATCCAATGTCTTTCTTCTCTCCCTCCTCCTGGATTTTCATCGTTTGTTGGTCTTCCCCTTCGCATTTACTGTATGTCTTTTTTTTCCACTTTTCTCCCACAGTTTTGTTCAATATTTGAGTCCCTTCTTTCTACAAACGTGACATGCAGCTGCTGTAGGGTTGCATCTCAAGCCTCTTTTGAATTGAGGCCTGGTCACTGTTGAGTCCACTGCGGTACTGCATGGTCAGCAGACTAGCGGGAGATGATCCGAGCTTTGTGACTTGGTTCGTTACGGCCATCAGAAAATGTGCAGACTGTGGTTAAAAAGGGCTGGACATGGTAAACAGCAACGATTTTAAAGTCATGGAGGCGTTTATTAAGAGGACTGGTGACAGTCTCCTTAATACAGTCAGTACTTATCAAACCTGGCAACCCATTTAATCTTTTATTATCCAACTTTGGTAAGTTATTTTTATTTTTTTAAATAAGTTTTGCAAAGTAGAACATAGAGAAATCATACACATATAAAACATATATTTCACATACTACTGCATAAGAAAAAAAAAATACTGGTATTAATAAGGGAAAATGAAACTAAAAACAGACAACAACAAATAAATAAATAAATAAACAATTAATAAAAACGAGTCAGGGCAATTATCTAAATAGCTGGATAAACTGCACAGTTTACCATTTACACTCCAGGATGGTACCACCTGTCTATAAAGGAACTGTAGACTGAGTGAGAAGGTCCAAAAGTGGCTGCCAGGTACTACAGAGCATATTAGCAGATGCAAACGTATCATACCACAATGTCTCCAAATGGAGTATCTCAGTAAATTCAGCTAACCACATTTTAAACTCAAACACTCCATCAGTTTTAACTTTGGTCAGCTTGTCGAAACTCTTCTCTGTGTTCTCGCCGGCGCCGAGTCGCCCTCTGTGTGTTCTGCAGCTGAAGCCTATCCCTTCTGCTTCAAGCTTGTTCCAATCTGTGTTTTAACAAGCGCTCATTAGATGTCACTCTGCAACACTCTGTCACTTTTCTCATCCTGAGACTTATTTGTCTTCACCTCATCGAGGATGGAGTTGCCACTCACGAGGGGAGCAAAAATGCATCGGTGGCGATTTCCTTAATTTTGGGAGAACAGCGATTGGCCGATTTTTACATCTGAAGCCGATCTTATCCACCGGTCTTATCTAGCTTGGCAAATGTGTAAGAGTCCAACACTGTCCTCTTTTGCTCTCCAGTGAGAAAGGTTTGCCTGACATCTGCACGTTTACAATTAACAATACTGACCCCACTGTTGCCAACTCAACCGCTGTCTTGCTATATTGAGCAACATTTCAGACAAAACAAATTGGTGTCGGCCAAAATCGGAATCGGCAGGTTAAGCTTTTTAAAAGATCAGTAATCGGCAATCGGCCAGAAAACTTCAATCGGTGCACCCCTGGTTGCCGCCCTGTGATTGGCTGATTTACTATTTGTGCTAACAAGCAGTTTGAACAGTAAAAGCTAATAAAGTGGCCATTAGGGAGAAATGTTGGGTTTCTGTTTTTATTGCATTAGAAAAACTGACAATGTTTTATTGACCACTCACTGCTTCTCGCAACGACTGAAAGCACATAAATCGGATCAAGGTTCACATCAAACCAGATGAATCCATTTTGGAATGAGAACCCTCTGCTGAAGTTTTCTGTTTTTATTTCCCTGTGTGCTTTTCTCCCCGACGGCTTCGTGCTTCTCGCTGGCCGTTCTCAAAGTGTGCAGCCGCACCACGGCCTCCTGTCTCTGCCCTGCTTCTCCTCCAGTAAAACAAACACACACACACACACACACACACAAAGTCACCTTACCAGCTATATTTTCAATTTTTGTCCACAGCTCTCTCTAAATGTTTATAATTTTCCATTTGGAGGCTTTGTTTTTGTTTTGGTATATTTAGCCGTCCCTCATCCTGGGCTCGGTGCCCGCTCCAGAGACACTCTCTAATTAGAACAGTAGAAATACATATTTAGAGCCGTGTGGCTTTGGAGACTCTCTTTATTTAAATCACCAAGGAAGAACAATTGAGGCAGCAATCTCTGCCTGCAGGAGACAAGGTCTTCAAAGCGCCATGTGAGGGTAGATTTGATCAAAGTGCCTGTTGTGGAATCCACTCAGAGCAGAAGAAGGAAAAGATTGCGCTTCTTTTTGAATGGAAGTGCCCCAACTCTAGTGAAGCAAGTTATTAATAAGTCTGGACTGAAGCTCAATAAGGATTTACTTAATGTTTTTTTTTGTTGCCACATTTAATGCATCAATAAGAACAAGTCATTCCAGAAGTGATGAATAGTCTCTAGTCATTAACACAAGGTGTTTGTTCTCCCCTAATCATATGGGGACACGGGTGATTTAAGGCTTAATAGTAGGCAGTCTGGAAACAAACGGTGTAAATCTCCCTGCACCGGTGTTGATAAGAACAAGCTGCGTCTTCGCACTGATGGCTGGTTTTGGGTTGCCGCCTTCACAGAGGCAGGATTGAACAGGAAGTTGTGGGCAAAGCAGACAGACGCTTAACCCGACTCCCCCGCGGAGACGTGGAAAAAAAAAAAAAAAAATCCCCCCAGAGAAAACAAACTTGGATCCAAGCCTCTAAACTTGCAGTTTTCTGCGGTCCCCGAAATGAATGAGCTGTCGCAGGCTGCATTTATAGCATATTGTAATTTAGGGGAATTATTTCGTGTCAGTTAGAATTTGCCGAAATGGGACGGGAGTCTTGGAGTAAATGACACATGAGAGGTTAGATTTTACTGTCGGATTAAAAAAAAATACATCAGAAAACGGCGTCCAGTGTAGGATGCTGGACGCCAACACATGTCTTCGATGAGCACGAATTTCCTTTTGCTTGTTGTTGACGTGTCTCTGTTCATGACTCATTTGACATGTACGTTTAAACGAGTCGGATGAAAGTGACCCGAGACACTGAACGTTCTGGACATTGTAGCGTTTACTTGGCTGACAAAACTTTGAAGGTTAAAAAGGGGCAGTATTACGTCATCACTTTTCTAAAATAATGGCCTAAGTCAAACAAATCTCCACCTCTTTTTTTATTTTTTATCTAAATATGATTTAGGCAAAAGAAAAAAGAAGGTAAAAAATCTAATTTGGGGGGAAAAAAATGAATTAGGCCACCTTATTGTCACATTATTTTAGGAAGGTGACAACACATTTTAGCTATGTTACCTTCAGTTGTTGTAAAAAGTGTGACATATGTCAAATATGACTTAAAATCTCAGAAAGCACAGAGGAAGTGCTCAGTCGCTTCAAGTGTTTGGCATAGCTGAATGGTTGCCATGGGAGACTAGAAGATGAAGAAATAATACATCACATAATTGTAATGTGATGTAAAGCTAAAAAAAAAGTAGATTTTTACTTATTACTGCCCCTTTGTGAAAAACAGGAACAGCTGTGGATTGCCAAACCAAAGTGGTGCTACCAGGTTGACCAGAACATTTGCTCTAATTATCAAGCAAAACTTGTTCTAGGGTTTTGGAAAGGAGAGTCTGATCAAATCTTGATCTTCAACAGTTGTCCCATGCAGACTTGCCTGGGGGTGGCGGGGAGTTTATTGGAGGTGCTGCGAGAGTTTACAGGTTTCTGGTTTACTTTTAAGGGCTTTCCAATCCTTGTACACCCAAAGGAAGAGCTGTGTCAGCATTCTTGGCGCAAAGTTTGGCTCGTTCCCCGCGTGGGTTGGACCGGTGTTTTTTGTCCATGATGTTTACGGACAGGGTGTCGGTTCAGCCGTGTAGCTGTATGCTAATTATTTATGCTGAATTTGAGCAGATCTGACATTTTCAGCGGAAAGTTTGATTTTTATCATGTGCATATGGTTGGGGGGAAAGGAGCACGGCTTCAGACGTTCATCAAAGACGCTGATCACATTATTCCCTGACAAAATTATACAACCGTTTAGCCTTTAGCTATATTTCCTTTCATCAGTCGCTTATTCGTGATCAATTCATCTCCATTCAACCCAAGCTGTGGCATTTCCTAAATAAATGACTGCACAAGTGTTACACTTGAAGGACTGTTTCATACCAAGTTGTGTCTTATAGTCTTCCACTCCCTTGGCAAAGGGAAGTTTGTCCCAGATGTGTTGGAGTAAACACACTGGGTAATTTGAGCAAAACACATTTTGGTCTTTTCTTTTTTCTTTCACTCTCTAATGACAAACTCACTTTTCATCCGCTGACTCAGACGCCGACTTTTGTGTATACAGCAAATCCCCTTAAATATTGAACCACAATATGCTGTGGATAGACATATACACAGTCCTGTTGTGTGAAGCGTTATGGTTGCGACCACAGAGTCAGGGAGAAACTCAACGACTGCACAGCTTACTCTAGGTAAGAAAAGCAGAGGTTAAATACTCAAGGTTTGTACCATCACATCCCAGTTCTGCAACATGAATGAAGCAGAACTCCAGCTCTATTTCTCCATTAAGAGTCTTTAATTCAGCTTAACAATAGGCAGATGTGACTCAAAAACAAACAAACAAGCAATCTAGAGAAAAGTGAAGCGAGCAGATTTAAGGCCTCAAATGCAACATGAATGGAAGAAAACGGACAAATTGTAAATATGAATTTATAAACCTGGTTGAAGATCTATTCACTTTTTAATAAAAGTGTGGCTCTTGTGTGTATGGTTGTGGTTTCTCTCTTTAGTGGTCAGCAGTTGAGAGGTAGAGTACACCCATACTGATTGGCAGTCTATTACAGTATAGCACAGCATTATAGATCCACACTAAAGTTTTAGAACATCCAGGTGAGCTAGCGTTCATGTTTCTGGACTGTTTGAGGAAACTAAGTCACACGTGTGCAGCGAGAAACTTGAAAAAAAAAAAATCCACATTGCACGGCAACAGCCGAGTCACTTGTCTTGGAGATTTCTAAGATCTTTTTGGTAAAACAAACAATGAATTAGGAAAGAATCTTGGTATGACCAGGTACCAGAATCTTGGTATCTGGTAAAGATACTTTTTACCAGTAAAAATGACCAGTATCTTGGTAATTTTTCAGATGAATATGTACCAGGGAGTCCGGTGATGGACAGGCACCCTATCCAGTGTGAGCCTTTCCTATCGCCCAATGACTACTGGAGAAACCCAACCGTGACTTTGAATGGTCAAGCAAGTGCAGAAAATGGATTTGTACAAGGAAGAGATGAATATTTTGCTAAATTTCAAACAGTGACCTGAAAAAAACAAATAAAAAGAAGAATAAATAAGGAAACGGGACCAATCAGATATATCTGCTCCAACCAATGGACTCAAATTGTTGAAGAAATCTCTTGTATGGAGTTTATCCTCCATGAGTAATACTTGAGATGTCCTCTACAAGCACTGCCTGTTTTAATAGTTCAATGTATAGTAATATCCACAGTGGAAACCACCTTAGCACTAGCGCAGACGCTAACATCCTCCACTCTGGGCTACAGCCAATGATTACTAAGAACAATGAAAGGTGCTCCTGGATTGGCTGCTTTGTAAACACCAGCCAATAGCATGCCAAGCAGCATTGTGCGAAAGATGCATTTTATTTTGAATGTTTTACACATGCTCTCAAAAAATAAAAAATAAAAAAAAATAAATCTGCGACTAATTAAATTTTTCGGTATGTTCCGCAGAAAAATCCACAAATAGCTGAACGTGGGAATACTGAACCGGGGTCCACTGTAGTTTGAAACCGATAACGTTAGCATGAGCGTAAAACAGAACGGCACGAGCCAGAATTTACTACTGACAAATGTATTTGCCCTCGTTCTGCCAAATAAAGACTCTCAAGATAATACTGCTGTTGAAGAAGAGGAAGCCACTAATCTGAACCTTATTTTCACCTCTTCATGGAACGTCTTGGAGAAACACAGTCCCAATATGACCTAACAGAGACACACAACTCAGTGAAATACTCCTGGTTTGTGTCAAACAGAGCTGCCATATCTCCAAAATAAAGCAGCTTTGTTTAGGCGCTTGTAACGGATCTCGTCCTCTCAGTTTCCAGCTCTGAGGGAGAGCAAGTTGTGTTTATGGATGTAGTTCAGATGTAAAAAGCCTGATGTTATTCCTCGTCGGGTTAAACAGTTAAATCAATCTTTATGCATTTGTTAACACTGAGTTCAAGGAAGGCTGGATTCACTACGCTAGAGTCCAGGCATGAAACTCTTAAGTACTTCATTAAATAATGCAATATTTATGTCATCTGGCTCACTGTATTATAGCAAAGACACTGCAAGCAAGATTAAAGGATTGTGTCTTGGTATCGCTAATCCAAACCTTATCTTCACATCTTCATTTCCACGTTTTCATTATTTTGTACAGCCAATTACCCACTTGGTTGTGTATAGAAATACCTTTATAGTGAGAAATGTTGCTCTGTGCAAAATGTGAAAAATACCTTCCAAGTGAGGGCAAGTGGATGGATGATGAGATGCTATAAAGTGAGACATTACAAGTGTTTGCTGGTCCAAATCCACAACCAGTGGGACATTTTCATATCGCTGGGTTAACTAAAGATTTAAAGGGGCAGTATGTTTTCCAGGCACATATTGGCATTTTATAGCGCAATCAAATGACTTTGTTAACTTCAGTTGTTATAGAAATGCTATACATATCAAATGACTGAAAAGAAATTTGACTTTCTAATTTAACACTTTGAAATTGGGCCTCTGTGCCTTTAAAAATCAGTCTTCTCAAAGCCCCAGCGTGTCGAGGGAGACACGCGCTCACACGGAGTCAGGCTCTTTCTGGACTTTTCTTCCTTTTAAAGGGGAAGTTTACATTTCCGCTGTCATTACGAGGGATTGCTGCAAAGTCAGCAACTTAATGCAGCTGACTCTCCACCGTCAGCCACGCAGTGCAGCCTACTGGGTGTCTTTAGATAGAAACGCTTCAACCAATTTGGACAACAAATTCAACCTGACTTCATTGTTTGGTAGCTGGTGTCATACTGGAATGCAAACAATTGACTTTGACTCTGTATTCATGATTGAATTGACTTGACCTTTATGTAAATTTCCTCGAGATGACATTTGTTGTGAACTGAATTGAACTGGATTAAATATTAGCCAGTAATAAAAAAATAAATTCAAGGACTCATTTTTGAGCCGTCTCGCTATCTGGGTTCATTCTTTTAGAGTTAGTATGCAGTTATCCTCATAACATAGCCATTCTAGTCACATCAACAATAAAATAGCAGTTTATTCTGATTTACAGTTGCAATAACATGTCAGCGTTTTTTAAATTTTTTTATTTTGCTTTACCATAAATCTGCATGAGCCTGCAGAATCTTTGTTGTTGTCAAGCGATCAAGCTAATATTGCTCTATATATCAGATCTCTTTCGAACCACTTTTAAAATTGGACCCAAGTTTTTTTAGATTGGTTCTTTCCATACACAATCAATATCCTGATTCTCATTGTTATTACTCACTGATGGCCACCGCTTCCTGCCTCTGTGCCCTGCAGGAGAATTTCTGCCCTCTGATCAATTGTAGAAAGATATGAGGACAGTGTTTTATTCTCCATTGATTTTCCTGGACTCCTCTGACTATCCATCCTCACAGAAATCAACTGAAGTCATTACCTGTACACGTCTTTTTTGTTTTGTTTTTTTTTTTTTTTTTTGTTTTTTTTCCTTCAGATGTAATCATCCCCCACAGCAGAACAGCAGCACCATGCTCCACCAGAACCAGGCCCGTCCTCATGTGACTCCTGCGCTTCCAAGACGTTACAGCCTAAAAAAGCCACGGCACTCACCTAATTACACGTCTGTTGGTTTCGCGTTTTATCCTCCTCACATCCTTAATTTCCATTTCTGCCATGTCAAATATTCACTCGGGTCGGCCGTAATCACAGTCCTGCCAGCGCGGACGCTGACCAGCACAAATCCCACCATGTTTAAAAGATTTACTCTGAGGCATTTACCTCTGCGATGCTGGAAACAGGGATGCACTCGGATATCGTCGTTGGCTCCATGTCGTTAATGTTTGGGTTGGCCAAGCAGAAATAATTTCAGCATTTTATTACAGCGAGACGTTTCGGTCTCATCGCACCGCCCTGTCATTTAACCCTAATTCCACGACCTTCCTTCAAGAATACATCACATAAAACATCCCTGCCTCTTTTAATGAACTATACGTAACGACTATGTGCTACTTCCTCTGTATATGTGCTTGTGACATGAAGCATTCAGGAGCAACAAGTGCAAACAGCCTGTTTTCCATGTAATAGCCCTGCCTATACTGACCGTGGCTTTTCCCACACCCAGACTTCAAAGTGGACCTCAAACTGCGCAGCCCTCTGAACAACATACTGATGGCAGCCCATCTCAAAGCTGCAACCAAACCACAAGAGCATTACCACCCAGGATGCGCCTTTTTCCCTTCAGGTCTAATCCACAGTGGCAGCTGCGCTTTAGCTTCGTCTCTGACTGAAGCCTCAGGATTTGACCGTGCACCGCTGTGTTCCCATGTGAGGAAGAAAACATACAGCTCCATGCTGCTGTAGCCCCTTATTACAACTGATGGGTTTATTTTTTTTCCCTCTCTTTCCTTTCCGTGGATTCTGACCAAAACTGTTGCTCTGCTGACTTTGCTGATGGATGGCGAGCGAGCGCGGAGTAACAATCATTTTCGTGGCCGCAAGCGAATTCCGATTCGCTGATGGGATCGCCGCGACAAGAGGAACTTCGATGAACGGGAACCACAAAACTCCAGGAGCATCGTGAATAATTTGACCGAAACCAGAATGCGGTGGCTTGATTTGCACTTAGAGATTTCAAATGTAATTGTAAAGAGATGCAAACGTTACGTCAGATGTTTGAAACGCTTCAAAATTTACACAAGAGGCAAGAACCGGAAAAAAACAAAAACAGTACATATTCATACTGGACTGTGACATTAATGGACACAAAAAGATCTGCAAACCACAAGGAAGAAGACCAACTCAAGCAGCTGTGGTTCAACTGACAATAAAATTACTCAAAACGGTATTACAACAATAAATTCCCTTATTGGAAACATGCCAATTTTTGAGAAAAAAAAACAAAAAAAACTCATGTTTTTCAATAAACCGGTTTTGTAGTAGGATGAAGTGATTTTTCAGCTGTATCAATTGAAAAACGAGTCATGTGATCAACAACCGGATGTTACGACTGACGTAAAAGACAATGAAGACGACAGGAAGAGGAAGGAGGAGCATGTTCTTTTCATGACTTATCTGTGATTTTAATTGCGTTTCTTATGTAAAGGAAACAACACAGTTGCGATTTTTTATTTATTTTTTTCGACATTAAGGGAGGAGCAACAAAATTTTGCGAAGATTTGTCATGGAAACGCAGTTAATGATCTAAGTAAAAAAGCAAAACGCACAAAGAACAGCACACAGAAACCAGGCACAAGGAAATTAACTCATTTGGCAAAAACCTATTAACAATAATGAACACAGAAAATTAAACTGAACAAGTAGATGGCCACCAAAAAAAAAAAAAAAACAGCCATGGATCCTGACAAACAGGGCTGATTTATTCCCCTCACATCCTCGGAGCCCATAAACTGTCGTCACAGTCACGTCTCTGGAGCCGACGGTCCTGCTGACCCTCGATCTGTTTGTTTCTGATACAGGACGGCACTCACTGATTCTTCCCTGCCGACCTCTGACACCCAGAGCGACGTGCGACGTTTCTGACGGCACTCGGATCCTGATTGATGTCATCAGTGAGGCAAAAGGTTCCCGTAACATGCAGAGGGAAGGAGAGATAGCCTGATGAACCCGTGTTGCTGGAAAACGCTTTTAGCAGCCAATTAACTGGCAGTAGCTGAATAATTTTATGTGAAAATTTGGGAAATCTCACCTGTTAGCTTTCGTCAATTGATTCTGAAGAGAAAACGTAGCATTTTTCTTTCCTTGTGTAAGGATACCCAAAAAGTTTGAATTCAAGTCAGTGCTAGCAGTTTCTGAGAAAATGCATGTAGATGTTGTCACATATTCTTTCTCTTATTATTGTGACATTTAGCATATAGGAATAATTTGGGCAATTCTAACTGGCCTAAAACAATAAAAATTTCATCTTATTTAGTTTCAGACAGTGAGAAAATAAAGGGTTTTGTCTTTTTATTTGATGTATGCAAACTAGAGGTGGGCGGATCAATCCACAATATCGTTAATATCGACACCAAGTCGGTATCAATATCGGATAGATACTACCACAATAAGATCGATACTTTAGTTTCAGATTCCCTCTTGAAATTTGCCGTTGATTTACTCACAAATAATATTTTTGGTGCTTTAATTTGAAAACAGTGGACACAAATTTGTTTCGGTTTCCTATTGTTTCAGTTTTTCATGTTGTTAAATAACTTTGCAAACTTGATCCAAATTCTGTCCCAAGTTTTAACTAAATCATTCAAAGGAATTTAGTCAGAAAAACGATTAACGGTGAGATGTTTGAAGATATGTCACACTTAAATTAAAAGTATCGGTATTAGTACCAGCGATACAGGCATTGCATTTATCAGATTGACATCAAAATATTCAGTATCACACACCTCTGATGTAAACTACTGCTTTTAACTTTACACCTCTGAGTTCAGTGAATATGAGAGATTACACACCAAGATTTGAGAAAACACATTTATTTTATTGTCAAATACTCACATTTTCCTTCTCTACATTTCAGCTACACACAGTCAGTGTTGATTTTCAGGTACAACCTCATTGAGAATCATGTGTTGAAATTCCCCTCCAGATTGGTAAAATATGGTGCTGCAGACGGAAACAATGAAGCAAAAATATAGCAAAACAAAAATTGGTTTCCTGACCTTGTCGAGTTTGCTGGAGCCTCTAAATTCTCCCCAACACAAATGGTGCATAAATCTTCCGATCGTAATCTGCCCTCTGTGGATGGACGCGCAAGTTGGGGGTAACCATCGAGCCATCCAGCTCATCGTGCAACACCTCCAACCCTGACGTCGTCTTTTCATCGCCCACGGATGCGACGTTTCAAGTTCCTCTGCTTCTCCTCGGGTTTGATGTCAGCAAAGAAGCCAACAGCGGTTAAGAGGCTCATCCTTGCAGAGCCATGAAAAGAGGTTTGTACCATGTGGACTAAAGCACCACCAGAACATAAATAGAGCACAACTGTGTGCAGTCTTAATGCTACAGCACTTTTACTAACGTTTTGAAGTGCAGGCAGAAGCAAGTGTCCATGGATGCAGAGATGGTGACATGAGTGATGCCAGCATTTCTAAAAACATGTTCTTTTTTTTCTGGCCTGCTTTCCTGCCTGAGAAAAAATCCAAGGAAGCTGAATTGTCGTCATCCCTGTTGGAATTAGTTTGATGACAGAAGGAGTCTTCTCTTCCACACTAAACTTTTTCAATCCACAACGTTCATTTGTCTCTAGCTTGTCAAACAGGTTTGGTGTCCCACAAAACACTGCTTCTGGATTTTTATGTGTTGCTCTGAATTGTAGAGTTGTAGGTTATGTTTAATTTGGTTAATTTAGTTCCTTCAGTCATGGCAGGTGAGTGAACTTCCTCTTTTCCTATTTCTGCGTTACATTTGGTTTGTGATCTCAAATCTTTCTCATCTTTAATTACAGAACAAATTTAATGAGCTGCTGAAAATATAAGCTTCTTATTCTAAGTCACTTCTTGTCAGATCCTGTTGCTTCTGTTGATTTCTGAAAAGTTTCCTGCCATTTCATGTCTCCTTTATGCTTCCTCCCATTTTCTGTAAACCTGTTATGCTTCCTCAATAAATCATTTTCATCAAGATCCAATTGAACTACAAGTTCCATTTTTATTACTCTCCTTTATTTTCAGTGCCGAAACTTGTTTACATGCAGTTTTTTGAGAGCAAATTGCCTGTTTGAGCATCTGAACTTCATATTCAAATGTTATAGGCTGTTATAAAAACTTTTGTTCTCACAAACAAATTCCCAAACATTAGTGGGACTTTTTTTTTCTTTCTCCAACATATGTGCCTCATTTATACACTCAGAAAAAAAAAGTTCACAACTTTGTCTTTATCTTTAAAGTTCATCCTAACTTTAATGAATTTATTACTGCTGTAAAAGCTCCTGGATGATTGCTGTAAACGATGTCTGCTTGAGCCCTGAAGGTTTCATGCCGCCTTTTTTAAGTGCACTGTGAGGAAGAAGTCCTGCACCTGCTTGACGTGTTGCTGGCGAGGCTCATTTATCAAAACTATCTGGCGTAATGCATCACTTACAGAGCAGATCACACCTGAAGGATGCGATTACAGGAAAGTGCGTGCGCTCTTTTGGTATTTCGTTTGTTTCTGTGTAATAGAGGCACTTAATAACACCGCCTGGGCGCAGCCGCAGCAGGGATGGACAGCCACGCTGAGACTGGGACACATGTGACAAAAGCAGCATCCAAACAAAATAGTGATGAGACGGCCCGGGCAGAGGTGATGGAAAACAGCCGGACCGGTGTGTGACTGTGTGTGTGTGTGTGTGTGTGTGTGTGTGTGTCCCCTCGGTGGAATCAGAGCTATGAAGACTGCCAGCAATACTGCAATAACATTACTCACCAATCTGTTTTGCCATTTGACTCCATTAATCAGATTTAAAAGAAAGACAATGAAAGCAGCAGTCAGAATGAGCAGAATATTAGACCTTGGACTGGTAAAGAAGCCAGTTGTCATTTTCCTTATTTTGGTGTCAAAAACGTTAACTGATTTTACAGATGAGTCCACAGCAGCAGCAGCAGGTCTGGCTCCACTGCTGCACAGCTCACCGCTTTGGGCGCCTTGATAGCTTCACACACATCATTTGAATGGAAACAAACCACACTCCTTACCATGCGGACCACATGCTATTTGGCTCCACATCCTTAATACCAACAAGTCAAATCCGAGATGTAGATTTTTATTTTTTATTTTTGTCATACCCAGCACACTCGAAGTATAAAAACCACATGATTTCTCTCAGATCTCACAAAAATAATGTCAAGTCTCTCTAAAGAGTCCCAGACTTTGTTGTCTTTACGCTTTAGTTTTACAACCACATATAAGTCAATTGAAGATTATTACATTTACTTTGAATTTTATTTCCATGCAGATAGAACAGATACGAACCTGACATATTCTTCTGTCTGATGTTGTTGGCTTAATTTGAAAATTAAGCAAATTAATGTTTTCCTGCCATTTTCCAGCCAGGAAAACACGCCAAAATAATACTGATTTAAAATAAAAACTGAAGAGGGACAAATCAGATGCAATAAATCATTGAAAAATAGAAGAAGAAAAAAAATACTCAGATGAATTCAAGTTATATCTACAACATCATCTTATTTATAATAAACCAAGTAGCAAAGCAAAACTCAACTAAATAAACTAAGATGATATGAAAGGATAAATCGTAAAGAAAATCTTAACTAAAAACAATAAAAGTAAAATGAAAACTTATTCCAACCCTTAGAACAATAATCTAAATCTGATGAACTCTAAACCTGTATACAAACTATAAAACTAAACAAAAAAAGTATTTAAACTCTAAGCTGAATTCCATTAAACAACAACAAAAATTAAACAAAATAAATGAAACTAGGCTAAACTGTGAAGTAAGAGTCTAGTTCACAGTTTAGACTCTTAGTTTTAAACTTAGTTTAGAACTGGGAGATCTAAACTAAAGACTCTAACTTAGCTAGCTTGTAGCCAAAATGTATTCCAAGCCTAGTTAAGTTCTAGCTAGCTTGTAATTTCTAAGCTAAGTTCTAAACTTAGTTTAGATTTGGCGTTCTAAACTAAGGACTCTAACTTAGCTAGTTATTGGCTAGCTAACTACCATAGCTATTAGCTAGCTAGGTTAGCTAACTTAGCTAGGTAACAGCTTAGCTACAAGCTAAATTAAGCAAAATTAAACTGAGAACTATCAACTAAAAATAACTAACCTAATCTAAAATTTAAAACTATTGTCATATTTTGTTCACTTAACAATCAGTCCAAGTCTGTTGATGTGTCTCCCTTGGGAAACATTTGCCTTGGACAGAGAGGCAACACTGCACACACACACATAGCACTCATACATAACATCAAAAGGATAATACATGCATAAATTACGAAAATAAAAGAGAAGTCATTAAAAGCTCTTTGGAACAACTGCAATACATGCTCCTTCAACCTCTAAATACATTACTGAATAACTATTGATTAATCAGGAACTAGCTCTCTATGTAGCTTCGTTTTGTTCTGGATTTGTTCTTTGATCACTTTAACTGATGAAAAAAGAAATACTTGTACCCCTATGTAACTTCATCCTGAGTCAAATAAATAAATAAGTAAATAAAAACAAACCATCTACAAGCCCAGTTAGGGCAAAACTAACAAAACACAGCAGCAGCAAGATGTGTGTAGCAGAAAACAGGCGCAACAAAATGAGATCAGGAAGACGTACGAACCGTATCAGTCAGCAACATTTGGTTCATTTCACCCAGCTTGACTGTAAAGGATCACCCAAATTGTTTTCGACAATACGTACCTAAGCTAGGTCATGTCACGGTGTTACAGCGATGCAACAAAAGCCAAAACAAACCTAAGAGTCCCATCAACCGAGCTCTTCTGAATGGGGTTTGAACTTGGACTATTGAACTACTTTCAACACAGTTGAAAATAGTTAAGCAGAACCTATGTTACTGTGTAGCCATGTGTTTAATGTACTCAGAACAACAATGTGTAAAATCTGTTCATTTTACTGCCACAAAAGACTATAAACAAATCATTTGATTAAAATAAATAAATAATCTAGGAAGCAGAATTCATTGACATGTGCCTTGCAGGAATAGTCAGACCCCATGACATTTTTTTGCAGCATTTTGTCGTATAATGACCACAGACTTTTACAAACCGTGGAGCTCTTATTACTTTAGACCAGCATTTAGCTTTATACTTTTAATATCAGAGCAAAACCGAGAGAAACTCCTGTTAGTTTACAAATCTAGAGCAAACTTAGAAAAGCACCAGAACAAGAATCACACATGGAGAACCAACATTTAGCTTTATCAGAACCAGACTCAAGAGAAAACCCTGCTAGTTTATATAGGGTGAGCTATATAAACATGTCCCCATGTTTTATTCTCATTAAACATGGGGAACCAATATGCAGTTTTATACTTTTACAGAGCACCTGGAAACCCCTACTTGTTATGCTTTGCTAATCTTACCAAACATGGAGAACCAACATCTGGTTTTATCAGAACCAGAATCCAGAGGAACCCCTACTGGTTTATAAATTATTAATTACTAATTGTTATTCATATTAAACATGGGGAACCAATATGTCATTTTATAATTTTACCTTTTTGTCTTTTTTTTAGTTTGTTCCTGGTGTAATTCATGGAAAACACTTTGAATTGCCTTGTTGCTGCAAATGTGCTCTATAAATAAAATTACCTTACCTTAGAGAGTGTAATTTAGTTATCAACATAATTTGATTACTTTAATTACTGGCTTATGTTAAATAAGTCACCCAAAGACATTGCCTTTGGGAGGAGGGGAAAATGCACAAAAAGTGTTAATATCCTCTTCAGACAGACAGGCAATGTGAACGAAGGGTTAAATCCACTTTCAGTGCTCTTCTCTATGTATTCTGGCATTTGCGCCGGCCATAAATACGGTTAACAATCCATCCTTTGTTCAAAACTCGCACCTTTTCCAAGTTCAGTCTAGCTGAACTCTGTTGTTATTCAGTCTAAAAACGATTTATTTTTTCCCTCTCCAACTCGTTGACCTCTAAATTTAGTTTTTTTTTTTTTTTTACACGGTAAATGGGGCAGGAACATCCTCCGTGATGTTGGATGGATAACGATTTGCAGGCCACACACAAGTTAGAAAAGGTTGTATGGAATAATACAAAGCAGGGCGACACATCGACTGAACTCAGTCTGTTCTGCACAGTGAAACACAATCTGCACTAGAGCAGATTCTGAAACTCAAAAAGCGGATTGTGTCATAATTACATTTTATCAGTGGACATCTGTGCTTTTATCACGTTGACTGGTCGAAATGTCTCCTATTAAAAGGCCCGATGGAACATATTAGACAGGGATCTGCGT
Source organism: Alfaro cultratus (assembly GCA_903066825.1). NCBI lineage: Eukaryota > Metazoa > Chordata > Actinopteri > Cyprinodontiformes > Poeciliidae > Alfaro > Alfaro cultratus. Next base: position 19,444 of record CAEFZX010009528.1, on the reverse strand, counting down.
CTTGTTTTCTTAGATGAGTTAAGAGGTTGAACAAACACGCGTCTGCTTCATCTGCAGCCTTGGAGTCGCTGCTTTTATACCACTCAGAATCCTTGTGCACAATTTCAGATTAGATAACTTTTCTTTCAGCTTCTGCCAAGTGCTGTTGAGCTGGATGTAATGTAATGATCCCTTGCCCAAGGCAAAGAAGATAACCACACCCAAGCAGGACTTCAGATGTGCAGAAACGCGACAGACGTAGAGATGGAAGGAGACGTTGAACAAGTAGAGAAATGTTGCAGTTTTTTTTTTTCTACCCCGCTGTTTCCTCAAAACAAAAATGTCAAAATACGGAGGGTCAAAAACACTTATCAAGGCAGTTATCACTTTAGGGTGAAATGTTTCTCATGTAGTTTTGGAGTCAGCTGCTGCTAATCTGCTGTGTTTTCTTCTTCTTTTGTTTCAACTTGATCCCAAAGAGGCCGTGACTTTCAGAGAACATGCTATGTCAGCTCCTTCAGAGGAACGTTATGTTGAGGGTGAATTTTTCCAGTTTCATCTTTACAGCGTTGTGCTTCCAAACCCCATCAGTTCAAGAGCCCAGACCTGCCTCTAAAAACTCTCAGCTGACATTTCATGAAATGTTTGCCTCGGGGGGCAAAAAAACACAAAGAGACTGTTGCTGAACCTCTCGGAAGAGCATTGGTGCCAGAAATTGATTTGTTTCTCTTTTCCATGTCAGGGCAGCCTGAGTGCAGGTGTTTAGCGAGAGCTAATGCTTGAGTTTTTAAAAGGTACTCAAAAGAAAAAACAAATGACTGAAACTAAGGGAGCATTCCAAACCAGTCTTGTCTAGTTTTAATCCAACTTGAGTTTGTTTGCCTAAAAAGCTTGGTTTGTTTGGGGAGGTGTGAATGCTCAATCGAACTCTGGTCCAGGTCTCAGTGAACTGTGGCATGGTTCAAATAGATATGTGAACGCCAAGCAGACTGGAGACCGCTCCAAAAGCAGGAAGTGGACTACAGAGCAAAGCATTCTGGTTAAATCCAACCAAACTAAAAGAGAAATGGCTCGTGCTCTTTTAGCAACGACAAAAATGAAGTCCTGCAACTGCTAAAATCTGATGCCTCTCTGTTTTGGTTTACATTTCGCGGAGAAGGAAGTTGAGCTCAGAGTCTTCTTCGGATGTTTTCGTCGTTTTCCCTCAGTGGTTTCTTGTGCAGTGCCACCACAGGTGAAAGGGGGGAACAGGTTTTTCAAAGGGTTTGGTTGGTGTGACACAGTGCAATGTGAATGTGAACCACATCAGCTGAAAATGTATGTGTTCGCTTCAGGCATCACAGAGTTAGGATTATTTGTCTAATTTAGATGTAATCTCTAAAACGTTGAAAGTGTTATGCAAGTGATTTATAGTGGAAGCAGCTGACAGGTTTAGAGCCGGTCCCACAGGGCTTGCATGGCGGCGTCATAACCGGAGCGAACGCTACAGGCAGCTGCTGGAGTGTCTGAGCACTAAGAGGCTTCACAAATGTGTCAGACATCATTACTTACAGCTGACAGGGTTGACAGTTTTGCTAAAACATATTTGTGTTGTGTTTTGGCCTTACGGGGTCTTCCAGAAATATCCATAACCGATGAACTTTTCTTAGTCACAAAATGTAATTTTTTTTTTTTCTGGAATGTTTTCTGATAGACCAACCCTTTGATTGTTATCACAGACAGAACTGGAGAAATTAAGAGAATGTGAAAACGGTCAAATGGACAAAACAACAGAGCCTTAAGGAACTTGAGTCTCATCTACCTCAGAGCCTGACCCAAAGTCCACAGACTCTGCTTCCTGAATGTAAAACATTTGTAGTCGATGTTTCAGTGTATCGTTTCTGGTCATTTTGGTTACTATGTGAGACGACATGACAAAGGAGAAGTTTGGCTGTGAGAATTAATTTGTGACAGGTGGTTACGAGCGTATTCCCACTACCCTTTAACAAGTGAAACCAAAATACTGCTCATGTGGATGCCACTGACAAAAAAAAAATATCACAACCTGCAGTATGATTGTTCTGAAAAGGTTATCTTAACTTCACTCCCTCCAGTCCCAGTAACACAGACTCTAAATGGACTATCGTATGTTTATGACTTTTATGGCTCACGGGTTTTACTTAAACTCTTTCTTTGCTATGTGTTTTTTCATCTGCATTCAAATCAATTTATCAGTTATCAACCCCTCGTTGTGATTGAGAATGCGGTGCTGACGTTTCGTCAGCAACCTCAACAACTTCCTCTTTTAGCTACCTGATTACATTTCACGGTGAGCTATAAGTCCTCAACTTGAAGGGAAACTCCTCCTGCGCTTTTATAGACTGTAATTATGTTGACAATCCTTTCAGCTTGTTTCACACAATCCTTCAAAAACAATCCATAGCTAAAGTACATCCCAAAACCTGCAACAATATTAAACCCACATGCACACACGTAGTTACGCTTTCACATAAAGTTCGCAGTAAACCTAAGTCCTGGGCCAACCCTCCTAAACTTGCATCCTGTCATCCTCATGTCACCGAAGGCAACCTGAAACAGATGCCTGCGATCGACGTTCCAGGGAGCATTCCCCAAATTCTACCTCGATGGGAATGTTTGATGTGTAGCGATCTGTCAACTTAACACCTAAACACAGAGGTCTAACTTTTCCTAGTGGTCCGTGTCTATGTGTACGCGAGAGTGTGCGTCTGAGAGACTACACGCATCTGTTCCTTGGTCTTCATGTATATGTTGTAAGAGGAATTTTCTACATGTCCACTAAAATAGGATGATATGCGGCCTTTGCTCGTTTGAGCCGCCTCAAGGTAAACATGCTGTGGACATTTCCGGCGCAGTAAATGGGGAACCTGTGGAAGTACCTCATGGCTCAAGGCGAGAACCCCTACAGATGTCATTAAAGAGACTTGGTTCATAGCTGAGCTTCAAAGGCAAACTGGGCCTGGTAAAAAAATAAGTAGAAAATGCTGTCACTGCTGCCAAACTTTCACCTTTGAACTGAAGGTAATGTTTCACAAAAGAAAAAGAAAAAAATTCCACATTACTGAATTTTTCAGACTATAGGATGTTACTTTTCCCCATGCTTTGAACCATGCGGCTTGTAGCCCGGTGCGGCTTTTTTATGTACGTTTTCAGTTTTTTCCCAAACATCTGTAGGTGCGGCTTATATTAAGGTGCACTATATAGTCCGAAAAGTACGGTACTCTTTTTGTTATTTGACAACTTCTTGCTACAGAGCAAACATCCAGGTAATCCTTCTGCATTGGCAATGAATGCAAATGATTTGGTCCAAGAATTGCTGAATCTCTTCTCCACTATTTTCCTCTTTTAGCCTTTGCTATCCATGGCCCACCACACACCCGTTGGTTTGTTTACAACAGCCACCTGCCTCGCACCCCACCCAGCTGACAGAAACGTCAACATTTCTGTCAACGCAAATCTTCGTTGACAGAAATGTTGAAATTTAATATTCATTCCACACAATTTTATAGCATTGGAAAACATTACGAATGACTGTGTCATGTTTGTTCTCCTACAAAAAACATTATAGCAAAAAAAATATATTTCCCACCCCCATCTTTTTCCATTTTCAAACATTTTTGAAAAAGCTCCAGAGAGCCACTAGGGCAGCGCTAAAAAGCAAAGCCGGCTTCTATTTTGGGGGGTTGATTCTACAAAAATGTACCCTGATGCAACTTTAGGACGCCACAGAGTACTTTTGTTCATGGATGGCTAAAAAAAGAAGTGCTCTACAACATATTTCAGAGGTAAGTTACACAAAGTCTAAAAAACAAGCATAAGACGCACAATAAAATAACATAAAAGCCTGGGAAAACCAGTTTTCAGTTGATTTCTAAAAACCAATAAGCTACATGGATTAGCTATCGGCCTTGGATCCACTGACTAACAGAATCTGTCCTCCTTAGTTTTTAACCATGTATGTGGAACAACCAGAAGATTCTGGATTTGAGATCAGATGCCATGAGCAGCAGAGTATTTTGTTAAAAGCTGACTAGGATAATCAGGAACCTGGCCATGAAAGTCATGTGGGTGAGTACAAGAACTTGGAATCAAATTCTAAGATCCACTGAGAGACAGTGAAGTGAGCGCAGGACTGGGGTCCTATGTGTGTATTTGCTAGATTTAGTGAGAAGTCTGGCTTGGAGATGTGAGATTAATCTCTTCAGGATGGTAAAGATAGCATTACAATAGAAATACGAGAAAGAGACTGAATAATAATGGGCTCAGAGTTGAGATTTGTGGAGTTCAGAGTCTGAGGTGAACGTGTGTGTCTTGATGCAAAACGTCCTGTCAGAGTTCAATGCTTAGCCAGGAATACCAGCCAGAACCTTCAGCATGTCTCACAAAATTATATGGTTTGCAGCATTAAAAGTGGTGCTAAGAGCTAACAGGAACAAGACAGAACATTTTATTTCATCAGCAGCCATTGTGAATTTTCACTAAAGATGCCTCAGTGAAGTGTTGTTTTAAAAAGCCAGACTGAAACGGATCGGAGATCTGGAACTGACACCAGCAGGATCTGAGCTCTGTGTTGCCCTGCGACAGACTGGCGACCTGTCCAGGGTGACCCCGCCTCTCGCCTGGAACGTTAGCTGGAGAGGCACCAGCACCTCCCAACCCCACTAGGGACAAGGGTGTAAGAAAATGGATGGATGGATGGATGGATGGATGGATGGATGGATGGATGCCCTGGTACACATACAGATTGGAAGAGTATGAATCTTCCCTCTTGGAACAAGAGGGTGTATAAAAGCTTCCCTCTCACTCACTGGGGAGATCTGCCTCCTGGGCAACACCAGCTTTGTGAGTCAACCCCCTTTCCAGGAACTGGGTTGGAGGTACGTCCAGCCATAGCTAGTTCAAGTCCAGCAATTCAAGGTCATATTCCATGTCTCCAGATGCCAGAAACGTGGAATACTGCACTTGCCACGGGTCAAAGATTCAACCTCCTCCCAAGACATTAAGATCGTGATTATCCAGAATATAAATTTTTTTAAGAATGAAAAACTCTTAATGGTTCAAAAAAATCAACTATGCATGACAGTTTCTGTTGCCCTTATTCACTTGGCACAATAGAAAATGAAACTTTGGTCAGCTGATCATTTCTCATACGGGCTTCATCAACAACATCTGATTCTGCTTCTAGCACATGGGACACTGTTGTGTGTTGCTTTGTTTTTCTTGGCAGCGCTCAGAGTCAAAGCGGCTTTTCAGCAGCTGTCCTCACATCCTCGCGTCTAAATTTTAATTTCTCCTGTAGGATTTAGCTTCTTTCCTGCACAGCCCTGCGTACAGCAGAGAGACGTTGTTAAAACTTTGCAGACCTCTTGTGACCTGCAAAAGCCCTCTGGGGTGAAAAATAAATAAATAAAAAAAACCTCAAATGCCCGTCATTCTGAACATCACATGATGTCCAGTACATTGCGCCATTTTCTCCACCTTAAAGAGAGGATGAGGGACACTTGAAGGGGTTCATGACAGGAAACCAGTGGGACTCCCTGTTTTCCCGCAACATCCAAGATGTCACGTTACAGGTCAGGAAGAAATATGGAGTTGTGCTCACTTTTCTCTTGCTGCCTTGGTGAATTCAAAGAAGCAGCCGAGGACTCAGGCTTTATCACTTCCAAAACTACACAAACACAGAACCCTAAAAGAAAAGGAGAATTATGCTGCCAGATGAAAACTACATGTCCTGTGTAGTTACGTAGCTCATTGTCAGGATGCTGGTAGTCTGAGCAGTATGCCGCTGACAACATGGAATCCGCACCTTAATAAGCATGTCGATATTTTGTTTGCACAGCTGACATCTGTATCGGAGTCAGCGAGGATGACAGAAAACCTTTATCATCCTTGGCCTAAACATGAGCACCAAAATAGTCACATGATACAGCCAATCTTTTACACTTCATGAAAAACATCTGGGGACGTTTTTGTTTTTTTCCTCGCTGCATCCTCTGGCATCTTGTTTTACTTTTGAATAGAGGGATGGGAGGAACATTAACATGTTCATTACAGCATTTCATTTGGCACAAGTCAGTTGCAACAAAATGTTTCTGGCTTGTCGGATGCTACCTGTTCCTGTTTTATTCCCTTCGCATTTTTTTTTCTTTTACAAAAGTAACGTCGACAGGCCTTTGGAATTGTGGTTTTATCAACCAGAGTTTTGTTGATGAGAAGAGCAGTGGGTCGTGCACACTTCTTTTCATGGTATCTGATATACGGACTAACCAGAGGAAGAAATTCCAGGTTCCCGGAAAGAGCGAGATGTGCTGCCCGTCATCGTGAACGGAAACAAATGGCAGCCGCACAGACCGCTCATCTGGTTGCCATGCTTCTCGGAGAACCCGTAAAGAAACAGGGGTTTGTTCCTCAGCGAGCGAGATTTGATTGATGGTGTGTGCAATTACAATGGCTAGCTTTGCATATCGCTGTTTTGCTTTCAAAACCTGTCGGCTATATTGTATAAACAACAAAAAACAGGAGAAAGAGGATTTCCTGAAAGTAACTAAGCAATTCTGAAAAGAAGAAAAACATAACCCAACATCTAACGAAGTCTCAAAATGATTAGAGTTCCAAGTGAGCCTGAAAGCTGTTGTGTTTATTTACACGACATATGGCACTAAAAGCCTTCAAAGCATTTTGCAATTGAACGCAAATAAACAAAGGTTATGCAGGCACATTTAATGGCTTGTGGTGTGATGCTGAAATGGGGGAAACCGGTTATTAGAGTTACGGCGTTTCTTGAAATGGAGCTTCGTAAACACTCCTCGCAGACACAGCGGCACGGCCTAGACTCGTGTAAAAAAAATTAAAATCAGCTGGCTATGCCCTGCTACAGTCAAAAATATTCTCAAACCATAACACTCCCATCTGCACCCTGGACAGCCGAGGGCCTTCTGGAATGTTGTATTGGGTTTGTATCAAGATGTTGCCTGTTCTAGTAGAAATGATAACATTTTATTACTGGCCTGCGCAAAGATCAGAGTCTCTTTTGTACTAGTATTCAGAGAATATTGTGTGTGCTGAAATCACAGTGTTTTGCTGCTTCATCACCAGGTATGGCACTTTTATGATGTGTCACAATCTTGTCTCATCGCTCGTCGTGTGACACTTTGACCTGTCCTGTTCAGTCTGTCATCAACTGCTTTCAAAATATGAGGCAAAAAAATCTGTGCTCATTAAAAATAACCTATTACTCCAGCTTATAAATGTCCCTAATGGTTACAGGTGATATTTTTCCCAGGGATGATTCCTGGGGCCCCTTTCTTTTATTATTTATTTCCTTCACCTCCAGTGTCTTTTTAGAAAAAAAATATCCATCTTCTTTTATGCTGGAGACATGAGACATAACAGTGCCTGTCTGTCAAACCTGATTATGTAATTCCTTCCTCTTGTTTTGGCTGAAGAAGAAATTAAGACCAAAAAATCTCATATTTTTGCAGCACAACACTAAAAATACATACGTGTTGGCGCCTGCCTTCATTACACCAAAAATATCATTTTCTCCGTCTGTTCTTTATATTTTTGTCCCTAGCTTCTGAATAGTTCACACAAAAAAATCCATTAACAAACCTTTAGCCCATGTAGAAATATTAATTGTTCATTTTCTAGTGATCCTCCACACCTTTCAGATATACCCACAGTCCCAAACTCTGAACCCTGTCTCAGAAAATATGTTATTCCTGGTTTTAATTGTCCAAATTGTGGCTGTTCTTTTTTATTTGTTTCAAATATGAAAGAAAATGTATTATTATTACTACTAATAGTAGTAGTAATATTATCAGTAGATTTAGTAGTGGTAGTGTAAATCTTGGATTTTGTTAGTCTTTTTAATAATTTTATTGCTGTTTTGTTACGTTAGTGAAACATTGATCAACGTATTTGCTGCATACTTGCTGGATGATTTGACAAAATGTAATGTTTTTTGCTGGTTTCAGAATTGATGACTGTATGATGCTTTCTTGTTTGAAGACTTTTACTGCCTTGCTGCTGAAATGTGCTTTATAAACAAACTTGTCTTTGAGCAAAACTCCAGTTTGGAAGCTTGAACTAATACTGACTGTCATCATGTTTACCTTGTGTCAATTAATAAACTCTTTAATGAGCATGGCTTTAAATTCTACTTCAGCTCCTAAACTATTGCAGCAGTCCGCTGATCTCTATAGCAACAAGCTCCGTCACATTATCAAACCACAAAGAGAAGAGCGATGTTTTCATGCAAAAGAAAAGGCTGTTGTAAATATGCACACACGCTTTAGCGTCAGTGCTTGCGCACGTGCGAGGGGACTCACGTGACCCCGTCTCCAAGCAGCAGAGAGACGAAGCAGAGACTGACGTCAAGCGGCCAGCCTTGGACCTTGGTCGTGTTTGCGGCTGTGTGCGGCGTCTGTTCAGGCCGGCCGACGAAAGTCTGGAGAGCCGACGACGCCCGCTGCGAGGCCGCGCGACGTACCGGGCGAGTCGCACGCGCTGACGCCGGCCTTGTACGGCCGAACGGTGACGCCAAACGCGCGCGCTCTGACATTTCACACGTTCAAGTGGAGAGTCTGGTCATTTCAGTTCAGTAACCCAGTGTTTCCCAACCCTGGTCCTCAAGGCTTCACTGCCCTGCATGTTTTAGGTGTTTTCTTGCTTCAATCCAGCTGATTTCAGTTGATGACTGATTAACTGCAATCAGTTGAATCGGGCACATTAAAGCAGGGAAACCTCTAAAACATGCAGGACAGTGACAGTTTGACTTTTCTTTGCATGTTGGTAGTTTGTGGGTGAAGGTTTCTGTTTTGTACTGATGATGAGATGAGCTGCTCAGGCAGAGGGAGCTCTGAAGGATTGCTACTCCGACGCTGCAGAAAACCGTTTCGTTTTATCCATTCTTTGTTATTCAGACATAAATCTATTAATTTATAAAGTGACATGTCCTTTGCGTCTGAACCCTAATGGGGATTAAACATGTTTACAATGTGCTGACACATGCTTTTCCTGGTTTATTAGGTTGCTTCCAAAACTTTCAAACTTTTCAGGTTTTGGCATTCTACAATGATCAAACTTGAATTCTTTTGCAAATGAGAACCTGAATGTTGCAGGTCTTGATCCTCAATTCTGATATTTTACTGGAATCAGATTTTTGTTGTTGTCGTCTTTTGTCATTGTCATTTATGCAACTTATTAAATGCAACCCGTAATCAGACCTGAACGGTTTACATCTCCAAAGCGACCCGCATGCGCAGATGAAGAACGTTGACGCCACTGTTTGCAAAAGCCTCGTCTCTATGGATCAGCTTTAAAGTTAAGAGCCGACGGTATTGTGAGAAAAAAAAGAAAAGATGACAGAAGCCACTAAAGAGAAAGCACAGCTAACAGCAGTGGCCCTTTAAGAGTTGCATGGGATGTGCAGTGATTCGCTTTCAGATGTTCAGAATTGTAATTTTAAGCCATTGTTTACATCCGGATTTACCTCAATTTACTTCTTTTGGGTCAGGATTTAGACTCACACCTCTGTTACGGGTAAAGCTCTGGGAGCCTTTTCGAGCTTTATCCGTGGATGATAGTGAAAACGGTTTCAAGAAAGAGATAAGAAGCAGTTTTATAAGCTTATGAACTGGTTTCCAAGGGTTACAGACAAAAGTTTAGAGTTTCCTGGAAACTCTCCGAGGTTTGTTTGGGAACTATCTACTTTGTTCAACCGTTGCCAAGCTGCCTCAAAAGCAGAGAGAGAGAGAGAGAGACAGAAATAAGAGACCTAGGGCACAGTGCAGGAGCTACCTTTATGGCTGTCACGCCCGCCTGTCAGGTGCAACTGGATCTGACCAAATCACTACAGCACAAGTCATCACACACCTCACATCAAAGACGTAAAAGTCGGATGAAACTCGACGTGACCTTTCAGACTGCGGATGCATTGAAAACAGCCAGATACGTACTGGATTTAGTATATGGGAGTGGCACGAATCAGATTTTTAATTTTTTTTTGTGTGTGTTTAAAAGATTGGCATTGGGCCACTCTGACTGCAGTGAAAAAGTCAGACGTGGGTCACATATGGGCAAAAAAAGAAGAAAAGAAAAAACCAGATTTTGATCTCATTTTCTCTGTGTTTGAATGTAGCCACAGAGTTAATGCATAGAATTTCACGGGTTTGCAAATATTTCACCAGCGCTGATTTCGACCAGTGCGAACGAGTCTATCCATGTCACTCGTTGTAATTCAAATTCACTTTCATAGTTTTTCCAGAAGGCATTCCTTTCTCCCTACATTTCCTTCAGAGCGCTGTGTGCTGCCATCCCTTTTCCTGTGCAGGATAGCATGTCTTCATTCAAACATAAGTTCATTCAAACATAAGTTGTCTTTATCTGCTTCTTCAATTACAGCCACCAATGAATCAGAATGTCAAAAGTGGTTCAACTGTTCCAAATTATATGTAGGTCATTAAAGTTCAGCACTGACTCATCACTGATCCCTTTTCCACACTTTGTGTGTTAACCAGACCGGACACACATATACGAAGCATATTCTTGTGAGTTTGGGGAATTCTGGAAAAAAAACCAACTTGTCTTCCTGTTGACTTGTTCCATTCCTTGAAGGGTTTTCATATTTGCTGGGATGGCCTGATGGAAGAAATGTGCGCAAAACGATTGTATAACTCAGGCACAGCATGAGATGGTGTGGAATTGAACGCTTCCTATTTCTGCTAAAAGATGAGAGGTTCTCAGGTTGGTCGAACTTTCATTGTGTCATTTTTTAAAAGGGTTATTCATTAGCTGTTGCTTAAAATGTCATTTTCTCCTCTGTTATACTGACATTCAGTGGGGCAAAAAAAACAACAACCCAAAAACAAAAGACATTGCTCCTTACAAATTTACTGTGTTTCAAAACTCTACTGAAAAATGTAATTAAAACATTTCAATATGAGAAAAACATAACCCAATGAAACACAAACAGCAGCTTCAAAATTATGTTTGACTTGTGAATGAAGCCAAACCAATTATTTAAAACAGAGTCGCAATTTAAACCTGTTAACTGGTTTCATTTTCCCTTTGGCATCAAAGAAGTATTTTTTTTATTTTAAATTTAACTGAAGCTAAAAGTGCAACATCTTCATTTTTAATTCACTGGTAATGTAAAACTGTGGTTAAAACAGCTATGGTTTCTGTGCCAGCTCATGTCATTCAATTTAATTTTACACTGCAAAAACACACACTTTAACCAAGTAATTTTGGTCGAATTTCTAGAGAAAATATCTTTTACTTGAAATGAGACAAAACTAACTTAAAAGTAACATTTAAGAGCTTGCATAAAGTCAATAATTCCTTAATATTGATGAAAAACTACACCACCAGCAGATTATTTCCATTATAACAACTGAAATAATCTCCCGTGTTATAAGTGGAAACATCTGCCAATGGAGCAAGCATTTTTTCATTAATATTAATTATTTACTTAAAATAAGCTCTTATATCTTGCTTAAAATTTACTCATTAGTTTCAGCTCATTTCTAGAGTACTAAGATTTTACACTATGAATTAGACCAAAAATTTTGGGATTTTTTTGTTTTGTTTTGTTTTTGCAGTCTATTTCTTCAGTACAGGGGCCATGACAGAGACCAGGACCAGTTCTACAGGGGCACTGGCCCCAGTTGACCCCTGTCTAGAGCTGCCCATGATGTCAGATGTAATTTCACTTCCAGAATTGTAAAGCTTTAACTTGTCAGTCTCAAGCGTTTTTACAAATAAGTCTTAGAGGTCAATAAAACGTTAGTCTGAAAATGTGAGTCTTTGTGTTATTTTTAGTCATCAGTGGTGTTGGCCTTGAAACTCTCTCACAGATTCCATGTAGGTCCAGGTTCTTTCTTATTCTTGTGTTATGATCATATGTAAGCCTACTTCATGGTCTCAGACAGATTTTATTAAAGTTATGTCTTGATTCTGTATTCCTTAAAATATTGACAGCTACATCTGGTTAGTGCACGTGAACAAAAAGTTGTAGTTGATTGCGGTCGCTTTCTGCTTTAACCGAAGGGGTTATCGATTTTTCATACATGACTGGGTTGGTTTTGGGTTGGTTTTTTAAATAATAATAATAAAATAATAATTTTGTATCTCCGCTGATTATCTTTGACTTTTATTTAAAATAGTTTGATGATTTGAAACATCTGCGATGGACTGGCGACCTGTCCAGGGTGAACCCCGCCTCTCGCCCGAAACGTTCTCTGGAGACGGGCACCTGCGTCCCTCCTGACCCCGCTAGGGAAAAGGGTGTAAGAAAATGGAGGGATGGATGGATTTGAAACATTTCAGTTTCAAAAAAGCAAAACAATAAATAAATAAATACTATAAATAAATCTGCTAGGGGTCAAATACTTTCACTGCACTGTTTATCATTACTGACATTTATAAGAATTCCTTTTTTATTAGCAAGATTTCTCAAACCAGGTTATATCAGCCTATTCGGAAAGATGATTTCTCAAAAAGGGAACATAACTTGTCATGCTCATTGGCTCTTCTGTCTGTCATGACAATGAAAAACAGTGTTGGCCTTGACAGAGAATGCACTCTCTTTGCGCTCTGGTTTGAAAATTATTCATCTGGCAGTGTTTTGCACGACTGGTACACCAGAGTCAGATTTGTCTATCAGGCACAACCAGACTCTTAACATCTTCCCCTTACAGACAGTCTGCTAAGCTTTTAATGGATTCACACTTCACCCATCAAATCCTCAGTCAGCTTATGGAAAAGAAGCTGATTGATACTGACCCGTCTCAACAAACAAGAAAACCCACTGCTGCATTTCCTCTGTTGCCTTTTCTACCTCGGTTCAAGCCGTATTGTGTAGGTTCAATTGTCGGGTTAGTTTTTAGGGGTGTTGCTCCGCAGTTCCGTCGAATGATTTTGGCCGGTCAGTGAAGAAGCCTTTGATGGGGTTTGCTCAGAGACCGGACGTAGGACACAGCGACCAAAAGATTAGCCGTGCTTACGGCTTGTGTTGGGGCTAACGCAGGAAGGCCATGGAAAAGGATTTGTTTTTGGTTGGCCTCAAGAGAGCTCTGGCAAACCATTTGACAGCTGTAGACGGGGAACGCAGGGCCTTTTCCATGCAGTGTTTGGTTTGGACAGAGGAATGCAGACCTGCAACTGAGGATGTTAATGAAAGGTGAAAGGAGTTCTCTGGGATCTTCCATAATGCGGACAATTTGTCCATCATTGGAGGAGACAAAAGTCTGACGTCTCAGGGGAATCTACTACTTTGGGAAAAATTGTGAAAGTAGTAAAAACTTGTCTTTTGGTGTGGAAGAGATTCGATAGAAATGCTGAAGGCTGTTGAGATTATCAGACTCATGGGAGGCTGATAATCTCAGGTGCTTTTCCTCACCACAGGTGAGGCGAAGCAACACTGTCATCCTTGTCTTTAAGATTATGGAAAAATTTACTGTAGTCCTTTGTGATTGCTGAGTCTCTGATACAAGTCGGGCCATGTGGCTTCTGTCCAAGGAATAAAACGGTAAATAAGACCTGATTCTTACAGGGTTGTAGATGGGATTTTCTTTTGGTTTTTTTTGTTGTTTTTTTTACATGTTGAGTGGAAATCAGTGAAAGTGGAGAACCCCAACAAAGGACTACATCAGCATTCCGACTTAAGGATAACCTAGAATCCCTTCATAGAAGCTGTTCAAGTTTCCCTTCTTGACCAGTTCTCCTGACATCAGATGAACAATTAAAATTTTACATGTAGACCAAGGGTGGGCAACGCCAGTCTTCAAGGGCAGGTGTCCTGCAACTTTTGAGTCTTTGCTTCAACACACCTGAGAAAAACAAAGAGGTAGTTCCACTGCTTGACTGAGGTGTGTTGGGCCAGGGACACTTCTAGAAGTTGTAGGACACTGGACCTGCAGGACTGGAGTTACAAACCTTCTCATATAGTATCAGTTATCCATATAAAGACGTAACAACCATTAAAAATGTGCAGGTTTTTTATGCAATAAAATGGATTAATAGGATAAAGCAGCACATTTAACTTCTCCTTGTTTTTTGTCACTAATTGAATGCTGAGTCCCTGTTTTTTGTCCTAAGTCTGGACCAACAGAGAGAGTCTGATCAGACAATTAGAGAGACAACGAGAAACGGAAATAATTAGTGAACAAATCAGTGAATAAGAATGTTAAAAAAGCTTCTACATAATGCAGATATTCAAGAGATTGACATCTCTTGAATGGGGAAAAAAAACTGTAGGCAGTTTTTTTTCCCCATAAAACACTCGTTTTTTGCAACACAGTGATACTATACTGTACTATACATTACAAAACAATACATGAGGACATGTTGCTTTATCATGTCGTATATATTTTTATCCTAGTGGTGTGTACATTGTCATTCTGAGAGCCGAATGAGTCCATCTGCATATTTAGCCAGGTCATGAATGTTGGTAATGTAAACCTTTCAACAAGACAGAACACGCACCAACGCACATCTGCACAGCCGCCCCTCTGCTTCATCTGCACTAATTATGTATCAAACCTCTTCTATCTTAACAAGTGATAGTGAGAAATTGTCTCACTATTAGCTTGATCAGCGTTGCCTGGATCTTTTTAAGACTAATAAAAGTTCCAGCTTCATGTGATGATAATGTTTTGGTTTCTGGAGTTTATTATTGTGATGAAACATCTCAATTTATTTATTTATTTATTTTTTGTACCAATGTGAAGTGAATAAGAAGCCATTTAAAAGGAAACTATTTTCTGGCTGCGAAAGGGTGAGAGAAAGCAAGACTTTATGAAGAAACACGTAATGGTGAACAGCTTTTGTTAAAAAAAAAGATGAAAATAAGATGGTATGACCTTAAGGTTTTACTCTTAATTTACATACAGAGAGTTATTTTTGTTATCCAAACAATGCTAATAGTTCTCACTAAGTGCCAGTAGATACCAATGACAGTTTAAAACATGATTTTGTCTTTACTTAAAAAAAAGTAACAAACCTTTTTGACACACACTGTGACGTTACTTTTCTGTCGATCACAAATTCTGGCCATTAAGGTGTCATCCATTGTTCTGGTTTATGGATGGATTTTTAAGGTTTAATGGTCTTATTTTCGAAGTGAAGTGTTGTGTAGACAGGTTGTCCAGATTGCCATTCAATTGCTTTGACATCCATTCTCTCCTTTATTCCCACAGTTCTCTATTTACTGGCCTGCTTTCACAAACAGTTGTGTTCCAGTTTTTCGTCCAATAGCAAGTAGTTTGTCTTCTTGTGAGAACCATTGATAGTGCTTGTTAATATGAATATTAAATGCTTTCCTAATGATTTTTGCAGCATTTTAAATTCAGAGGTCAGTATACCCTCTCAACAGATAAACAAACTTATGATAACCTCTGAAATATTACATTCTACCCCGTTTTTTTTTGTGTTATTTTTATTTCTTGCACAACTCTGGCACATTGTTTCATTATCTGAGAAAAGAAACTGTACGATTTGCTATAGTTCGTCTGAGAACAATCAGGTCTATGTGGAATGAATTTGTTACCTTTTGCAAATTCAATTTGATTTATAAAACAATACACCAGGACATGTTGCTTTATCATGCGAACGAAGGGAAATATTACATGATACCATGTAATTGCTAATGCACTGATCTTTAATGACAACAGTGCAAATGGCACGCTGGGGACAGGCGGCTTAACGAGTACAGAAAGAAAGATTAGGCCAACAGAGGAAAAGAGAATGACTCAAATCATAGACATTTGTTTGACTCTTTTTTATTTTTAATCAATTCCATGTTTTGTCACGTTAATGTTGAGCTGATGTTACACTGCTTCCTATTTTGTTATTATGTTACATGGTTAGAGTCTTGTCATGTTTTAAAGAGTAGTTGTTATTTTTCTGTATTTAGTGCGTATGGAAATGAAAACATGTGACCTGTAGTGGTTTGTTTGTTTGTTTTTGTAATTTAAGGATCATCTGGGGGTTGGAATTCAATGCACTATGAGTGTTTATAAGTGGTCAAGAAATTAGTTGTTATCATAGAAGGTAGATCATCTTGCCTCACTGGAGGTTGGCAAATCTTCCTCAGAGCAGACAGAGAGTCTGCATGGCGTAGCATAAATTAAACAATGTAGCTAGCCGGACATTGCTGAAAGTTTTAAGTAGCAGTACTGTTACTTCAATGGTAGCAGTTGTGCATACATGCGGTGCTCATTTTTAAATCTTTAAATGGCATCCTGGACCTATGAGCCATAGATCACTAATCAATCTATCTGTAAGTGATCAAGCAAATCTTCTTGTTGTTCCCAGAAATGTATAAGAATGTACTTTTACAGTGACGTCTCTGAAACTCTGCAACTTTCATCTCGTACATTTGATATTTTGAAAACTCATGTAAAAAACTATTATCACTCCCTGGCTTTTGAAACAATCCAAATTGATTTTGTTTGTGATGTTGTTCTTTTGCTTCAATTGATATCCTACGAGTCATACAGCTCTCCTCCAGTCAGATCTCGTTGTTTTTAAATGGGCTTCAAAGCTAAATTGACTTGACCCAAGTGTGTATGACATGTCAACATTGTGACTCTGCTACTATGGAAGACTTTCAAAATAATCATAATAAAAAAAGCCTTGGCCTGGACTCCTTGCTGATCAAACTGTGTATGCCACAATGCCAAATGTGGAGGAATGAAAAGGTGAAACATGTTTCTTTATTTTCTTAAACCTGTTTGTCTTATGAAGTCAGTTTAATCTAAGGCATCCATAACACCGTCTGAGATATTTATTAGTCTGTTTTTTGTTTGTTGAGCTTTCTGAATCTCCATTTGTTTTAAACTATAGTCATTTTGGCTCAAATGTGAATTTTCAACCATCTATCTGCATCCTGGCATTACAGTTAGCACCACTGTCTTCATCTCTTGGTAAGGACCGCCTGCAGAAAGGGAGGCCAGCTCCCCTTTTCCATTCAAGGCTTGGATGATTTATTCAAACTCTTTAAAAATATATATCATTAATGACCTGATCATTATGGCCAAATATTATTGCACAAATGTAAATAAAAAAAAATAATTACCCCCAGCCTTCGACGTAAAAGAAATTTCACTTCTGTTCAACTGTGAAAATGATTCAGAGAAAGAATGCTACTCTGCTCTGTAGTAGTTTTTCCTGTTTGATTGTTGACATTTATCCATTTAATGATTAAGACCCCGTACAATAATTCCAGTTATTCAGTTTATTAGCTTTCTTTATTTTCTAATAATCACCTGTTGTTTCATGTAATGTTCATGTCATTCTGTAACCCTTTTGCTTCTTTCTTTCTATTAGTGTAATCTCTGACTCCTAGTCACTCAAGATACTGTATAAGAAGTATATGTGCTTGTAAGATTTGGCTGTTTCTACAATAAAGTTTTGTGTATATATATATATATATATATATATATATATATATATATATATATCCCTGTAAAGCCCACACCATGAAATAACTGACAGAAAATTCCAATTCTTTGAAACTGGAGCCTTTATTGGTCCCTCTGAACAAACAAAACATTTTTTTTCAAATATAATTTTCCATATATGAGTTTCATTTTGTATCATATTTGATACATCGGGTCACAATGCTCAAAGATTATTTTTTGTTGAACAAACAAAAACATAATAAAACACAAATAACTCAGATAAATTGTTAATTCCAAACATAAAAAGTGCTACAACAATGCAGCAATAACAAATCCACCAATGGAACTGGCAGGGTGGCAGTCTCGAGAACATAACATTTCAGTTATTTTCTACACATATTGTGGCTCACAACCTTTTTATTTTGCATTATGATAGGCTTGGAAACAGTTTCTGTCCTTGTTCAGACAAAGATGCACTCTGCATTTCTCACAGAACACATGGGCAAAGTGGCCCACACAGTGCTTGCATCTCTGTCGGGTTTCCCATGTTGGGAAATGATTGAGGCCATCCTTTCTCACATCAGGGGGCAACTCAGTGGTTTTCCTCCTCCTAGGAGGGGTTGGCGTTGCTTCAGGAGAGGACAAAGGTCTGCCACACTTTTTGACCTTTCGTGCACTTGTGAGGGCAGTGGCAACAGAGGCCTGAAACCTTAACAGGGGCAGGTGTTTCTGCCTGGGATGCAGTCTCTCCAGGTTTCTTCTGTAGCGGATCCATGCATTGATTACTGCCACTGTGATGGTGTGCCACCAAATGTAGATGTACCATCTTCGGGATCTGAAGCTGAACTTGTACAGTGCAGAAAGCATATCAAGAAGGTCAATGCCTCCCATGAACCTGTTGTAAGTGTCAACAATGGCCGGTCTGGGAACCATTATGTGGGTTTTGGCTTTTCGATCCCAACGCTTCACACTGCCCAGTGGTTCAACACCAACAAAAGAAGAGAGCAGGTTCACAGCTTTGTTGTCATACCATCTCACAATGATGTTGTTTTCCTGGTTTACTCTGAAATCCAGTGACCCTCTTCCCTTTTTCTTCAGTTCTTTCTCATCCATCAGTTGGCAATTCTTCACCCTGTTCATTCGGACTGTGCCTATGTAGTAGATTCCTCTTTGTTTCAAGTGCTCTACCAATGGAACTGACGTAAAGAAATTGTCAGCAAAAACTTTGTGATTCTTTCCTGCTGGAAGGGTTGAGGTCATTTTCAGGACAACATCTCCTGTAGCACCAACATCAGATTTCTCTTGGTCAAGATTTCCTCCCCTTTGGCACACATCAAAGTCATATAGATAGCCACTTTGCCCACCACGTCCCCACATCTTGAACCCCCACTTTTGAGGTTTTCCTGGCATGTAGCACCGTAGATGTGATTTTCCTTTGAAAGGCACCATGATTTCGTCAACAGCGTGACATTCTTCAGGTGGTATGCAAAGAAAGCGTTGGCGTAGTTTCTCCAACCATGGCCTGAGTTTCCACACTTTATCTTGTTTTGCATCCTCAGACACATTGAGGTTATTCTGAAAGTGAATCACTGTCAGCAAATTCAGGAATCGACCCCTTGACATCACATCACAAACTGGGGGGTACCTTGTCTCCATCTCCCAGTAAGCTCGTACGTTGGGCATCTGTACTAACCCCATGTGTATATACATACCCAGAAGTTGCTCGATTTCTTGGGCATTTGTGTTAACCGACTTTCCATTTTTCTGCACACTGTACAAGTTTGTTTCTTCTGCAATTTCTTGTAGCATGTCCTCAGTCACAAAATCTTTGAAGTACTGACATGGTGTCCAGTCAAGCCTCTCTTCAGAGTCTTCCTCAACAGGTTCCACAAACTCAACAGACGGGGCTTCAAACTGTTTTTTTTTCCAGAGATACTCCTTCCTTTTCACTTTGCACTTTCCCGATGTCATAATGCGAGGTTACCAGGACTCTAAGGCAAGCAACAACTACGGACACTCAAACAATGTTAACAGATTTATTT
>CAEFZX010009526.1:0-16042 GCA_903066825.1 Alfaro cultratus | reverse complement strand
CCTTAGCTTTGATTGCATGTCTCACAATTTTGTAATTTATCATTGTTCATTAAACTCTGAAAGCTGTGTGACTTTGTTAATATTTGTCCTAAAATGCCATTAGATGTGCCCTTCTTTTTTTTTTTGAGCACCTGCCCCTTTAGTGGTCTCTGCATGGCCCTGACAAGAAGGATTATTTTGCTAGAAGCACCCAGCAAAACACTGGTCAATTTAGGAATGATCAGCAATACTGCTAAGAACAAATCCCCCAAACCATCAAACATCACCTCCAGTGTCAACTGTTTGTACAAGGTCGGATGGAGCCATGCTTTCATTTTGTTCATTCCAGATTCGAAATATTGCAGCTGAAATTAACGTTCATTGGACTCTGCAATCTTTTCAAAATCTGTTATTGTCCAATTTTAGTAAGCCCATGGGAACTGTAGATTCAATTTCATGTACTTGGACAAGAGTGGCACTCAATGTCTATTCTCTTCACCTTGCTTGAAAGAGTAAAGAGATGCTTGAATTGCAGTTGCATTTCTATCATCTCAAAACAGATTGCCTGTTCTCCTCTGACCTTTGACATTTTTGTCCACACAACTTCCACTCTGGACACTTTCTATTTTTCTTTTTTGTTCTCTCTGTAAATAAATAGTAAATGGGCTGAATTTTTATAGCACTTTTCTAGTCATAGCAACCACTCAAAGTGCTGTAAACCCAAGAGATAGATGTGCATGAAAGTCCTGGTACATCAGCAGTTTCTGAAATACACTGACAAGCCTGTCTGGCACAAACAACCATTCCATTTTTAAAGTAACTTAAATCCCCGTTTCTCTCTACTCAAGTGCTTGCTTCTCACTTGGTTTGCTAAAAATAATGTCACAGGCTAGTATATTAGGCAACTAAAAAATTACATAGGATCATAGACAATGTGAATGGTGCAAAAAATGGTTTTGGAGAGTGCTAGTGGATGGAAACAATGTAGTTTTATTTCAAATGTCATCGAAGGATAGAAATGTACAGACTGCCAAAAGACACTAGGAGGTTGTGAGATGCAGCTAAACTTTTACTTTTGAACCACATTTATAAAAGTAGTAACCTAAACATGCAATTTACAATTTATATCATTACTATTCCAACTTCTTAATCCTATACATGCATGGTCTGGGAAATCTTGAATTACTGGAGAAAACCTATATACAGAAAAAACATACAAACTCCCCATAGTAAGGACAACAGAACTGTGTAAGTCAAATAAAGACCACAGTAGTTACAGAATGTCTAATGAATGATTGATGAATAAGTTTATTTGTTTGCACAAGACTATAGTTTGAGGAGCTAATCTAATTTAACTTCACATTCAGTAAAATTACACATTTATATATGAGCAAGATTAAATTATACAGGGGGAATCAGACACAGTGGTAGGAAGATTACATCAGCAAATATTAAATATTCCTCTCTTGGTCTAAAATTCAAGCTAATAATTCCTCTTGCAATAATACTCTTTTTGCCATGTCTCTAGTTTTTGAAAAAGCTGAAAAAGTGTTTCAGAGTACCAGCAGGGATGGAACACGCATGTGAGTAACTTTTAAAAAACTTGCGATGTGAATAAGTGCAGTTCAGTACCAACCTTGAAACACTTCTAAACCTCTTAACTTTGATAGTCTCTAAAAGCCACACAATTGACATGGAAATTTGTTGTGTACTGTAAAAAGCCTTGTTCCCTAAAAATCGTATTTATTTTGCTTCAAAGTTCTTTAGGACACGTTTACATTTCATTTTTCATTTACATGCCTAATAAGAAACATTAGGCATACTTACAGCTGTTTCCCCCCCAAGAAGACAGATTGTGAGCAGGTAAATATTTTACATTTTACATCAGAAACTAATGATTAAACAGCATGTTTAGATTCATCCTGAGAATGGTTACACACATGGTTACATTCCCGAGAATGGCCTGATGCTCATTGATGAGTTTGTGTGTCTGTCAGTAGAGCTGCATCTGTTATGTGTTTAAGGTTAAATAATGTTTTAGGGATGCACTTGCCTCAGGCATCTAGATTTTATCTGGCTTATTGCCATAATCTTTTGTCAAATAGATAATTTTTGTGGTACAACTAACTCAGCAGCTGAAGCAAACTTCTTCTAGATTTATTTTAATATAATATAATGACCCTTACATTGACCCTTGAAAAGTTTTCTCTTGGTCTGTTGATGCTTTACTGTAATAGACATAGGTTCAAATGGATATGGTTGCCCGAAAGAGCAGCAATTAGTGGAGCTTCACTAGTTCTGATAAATGTTCGGCTTGATATTTTAGATGTTTCTTCATCTAGACTCCAGGGAGATTGTGTTGCGGATTTTATTGTAGTGCTAGAAAGCTTGAGGTAATGATCACATCAAAGGAATGTGAACAGAGAAGAATATGAAGATTCCATTGACAATTCTCCAGTTCATACAATATTTAATACCACAAGAAAATATGAAAGACATAACTTTAAATATATATTTGACAGATGATGCCCATTTTACCCCAGACAGGTAGTGACCAATATGACGCCAGGATAAAAGCTATTATTTTTACCTGTATACACTCAAGGAAGAATACATATTAAACATAATTTTTCAAAGAGTACCGTAATTTCCGGACTATAGAGCGCACCTGATTATAAGCCGCACCCAGTACATTTTTAAAGGAAAAACTATTTTGTACATACATAAGCNACATACAGACGGTGCACAGAAAGTTTTCAAAGTTTTAATAATATACCTTAGCTTTTCTTTCCAAACAGTGCCTGTGATGCGGCAGTAACAGCAGCAACACGGTAGTAACACAGCGCTAACAGGGCTGGTTAAAAAACATACCAGTAAAAGTCACTGAGACGTGGCAGTAACACAGCAGCAACACGGTAGCACAGAACTAAAAGGGCTGGTTATAAAAAAACATACCTGTAAAAGTCACTGAGAGCCTCTTCATCTTCCTCCTGAGCACTGAGACGTGTTAAGTTACATTAAACTTGCGTCTTCCTCGACACACATATTCCACCTGTCTCACTCTTACCTTTTCTGCTCGAGCGCCCCGTGGCGGCTGTTAGACAAAATGCATAAATAAGCCGCATCGTTGTATAAGCCGCAGGGTTGAAACCATGTGACAAAAGCCGCGGCTTATAGTCCGGAAATTACGGTGTGTGTGTGTGTGTATGTATATATATATATATATATATATGTATATATATATATATATATATATATATATATATATCCCCCCACCAATCAAAAACATGCAAAAAAAGTTACAAATGAAAATGCATCATTCAGTTTAATGAAAATTAAATAGAATGTTGAAAGAGGTTGGACTTTTCTTCCTGTATAATGGTGATTGTGCCACTTCCTTTCAAGAAAGATGCTTTATACAATTGGAGCATATTTGTTTGGGGAAGCTGGACAAGCATCACAAACATGAAAGGACAAGGGACCCTTTCTGGCTCACCTTCAAATCATTCCACAGTCCTGTTAATTATGATAACATAAGCTCATATATTATAATTGCTAACTCACTTAATAAGTTTATGACATCACAGTCAATTCAAGTCAAGTTTATTTACATAGCGCATTTCAGCAACAAGGCAGTCCAAAGTGCTTTACATAATGAGAACATCATAGAGTCACCAATTGTGAGACAAGCAATAAACATTACATGTTTATTGTAATGTAAACAATAAACATGTAATGTTTATTGTTTATTAATGTTTATTGATGATGCACATCACTGTGCATCATCAGTGCACAGTGATGTGCACTGATGATGCACAAATTTGATGTGCATCATCAGTGCACATCAAATTTGTTGATCAACTTTCCAATTACTACTAATCAAAAGCCAACTCGATCAGGTGGTATTTTCCAAGATTTTAATTAATTTTTAGAGGTATTTTTTTGGTGTTGTAATTTAAGAGTGGGGAAAAAAGGGTAGGGAGACGAGGATGACATGCAGTTGTGAATCACTGTCAATCAAAGGGGTTTCAAATGTCCTGCAAATGTTTTAACTGATTCTAGGGTTAATACAGCAAATAGGTAAGAGATGTTCCTGGATGATGTGTTTTACAAATATTCTGTACAGAAGGCAAAGTATATGCTGGATAGGTTAAAAGTTGAGAAACACAAAAAGATATTTTTTAGTTTCCTTGCCTGGGCTTGTGTGCAGAGACCCAACACGTTGTCAGCACCTTTTATAGCCACTGTGCCATCAGCTCTTTGATATTGAACTGGGACTTTGAGCCGCAACAAATGGGAAAAGATAGAAAAACACTAATGCAGGTGAAGAAAACAGCCAGACAGTCAGGGAGTCAGGACAGCTGCGCTCCCTGTAGCAACTTGGCGATTCACAGCTCTAACCTTCACACCGTTCGTTCTCACCAGAGAGTTAGATTTACACTTACACAGGACTTTGTGATACTCTATCTGTAACTGCGCCATGATCCATTCACAAGTTTAAAATGCAAATTCTCAAAGGGGACTTTTGTCACAGGGATTTTGTTGTACAATAACAGGAGGATTGAGCTGTTTTTGAGTCTTTATCATGGAAACTGACAACCGCAGTAGTTCATGAAATTTTCAGTGTATTTTTCTTTAGCTTACGCCTCAGGGTACAGACTTTCACAGGATAAGGATCTGTAATATGTCTAGTGATTTTTTTCTTTCAAATGTTTTAGTATAAGTTGTCCAGATGCTGTAAGCATCGTCCAGATGGGGCAAGTGTATGTCTTTTCAGAATGCTGCCACACCAGTAGCAGCCTGTTGCAACAGCTTTAGTCAATATTTGTTTGGATGTTTCACACTTCACACAGTTTCAGCTAGTTTCTTTTCCACTATTTAACATCTGTAAGGATTTGTAATCAATGCAATAGGAAAGCTATTTGTGAGGTCAACTAACTGAAGCATAAAAAAGTTTGCTTTGCAACATGGAGTCAAATTTCATGAATACTAACTTATTTTGTAAGATTCTTAACTTGTGTATTCAGTGTCAGTTCTACATAAAATATGTGTAGCTTTGGACACGTAGATATGAAAACCTTATACATAGACTACTTTATTTGTTCGATTCCCAGCCCAGTGTCTTTCTGCACAGAGTTTGCATATTCTCTCTGTGCATGCGTGGGTTCTCTCTAGGTACTCCGACTTCCTCCCACAGTCCAAAAACATGACTGTCAGGTTAATTGGTCTTTCTAAAATTCTCCCTAGGTGTGAGTGTGTGTGTGCATGGTTGTTTCTCCTCTTTGTATCTGTGTTGTCCTGTGACAGACTGGCGACCTGTCCAGGGTGACCCCGCCTCTCGCCCGGAACGTTAGCTGGAGATAGACACCAGCAACTCCCTACCCCATTAGGGACAAGGGTGTAAGAAAATGGATGGATGGAAGGCAATTACTTCTTGGAGTATCCCAATTCTGATTCTTTTTCTTCTTTTTACTTGTCATCCCATTTTTCTTTTAGTAACATTACTCTGTTTACCCTGTTGCAGAACTTTGAGTTGCCAAAATACAACACAAAATATCAAGTTTAGTTCCTGTTCTTCTTCCTTATATTCTCCTCAACACTTTGTCTTTTGTGTTTTTATTCCCCCACATGTTTTGTGCTGCTGATATGCTACAGAGATACTATTAATTCCCAACACAATGTGAGTGAGAGCGCACACCAGAGGACAGCAGGACCGAAGTGTTCACGGCTCTGAATCTCTCAGATCCTTCAGCCAAAAGAAAAATATCCCAATGGACTTCAGCTCTTGTATGTGTGTGTGTGTAAAAGGATACAGAGCAAAACACAGTAGAGGAAAAAAATGAGAGTGAAGGCAAACTGAAATCATAGGTATTTTTCAGATTTTTTTCTCCTTTGGGAAAACTGACAGCCAGCTCATCACACTTAATGAAAGTGATGCTCAGGAGTTTTGGCTTTCTGAGTGCCAGAGATCCTGAAATCCTCCAAAATCCAAAGTAAGGAGAATAATTTTGATGTCTTTTGGTTATGCTTTTAAGATTAGAAAGATAGATCCATATTATTGCTTCTTAGAAAGAGAGTGGCAGAACATTCTCTGGTGACAGATCATTTGTCAGCAGGACAATGGCTCAAAGCACATGGCTAAGATCTCAAAAGAGTGGCTTCAGAACCACTCTGTAAATGTCCTGGAGTTACCAAACTCCAGGACGAACTTCCTGAGAGTACAAGCTTCAGTACGATTGAACATCTCTGGACAAATTCGAAAATGGCTCCACAGATGTTTCCCATTCAACCTGATGGAGCCTGAAAAGTACTGGAAAAAGATTTGGCAAAACTGCTTAGTGTGGTGATAAGCTTGGGGCCTCATATTAAAAAAACCTGAGCCTGTAATTGTTATCAAATGTGGATCATCAAAGTATTAAGCAAACACTGTCAGTACTAATGACGAAGTGATTTCTTGGTTTTCTACTTTTAACAAATGTTATTACAACTGAACAGATGTGTGTTACTCCACATTAAATAATGGGGTAATTGTGTGAGTGAAATTTTGAGGAAAGATTATTTCAATACAATTTGGAATTAAGACTGTAAGCTTATAACAAAAAGGAAAAAAGTGAAGTGTTGCAAATACTTTTCTGATGCACACAATTTATATATAATATTGACCAATATGTTTTAGTCTACAGCAAGCTATTCAGAAACAGAAAGAAACCCATTGTGCAAATATTGATCATAATTGTCACATTTGGGAAGCCTATGTTGCACTAATTATCAGAAAGTTATTTTACTATTCATAGGGTGGAACATCTAACATGCTGGACTCCAATATTTAAGGACTGTCCTTGAATTCTTTAACTTAACTTTTTAATCAGCTTCTCTCTTTTTTTCATTTAATGCTGTGAGTGATAATAACTAGCCCCAGATATGTAATAAACCTCTGGTATATGAGCGAAGACCAGATGATGATAGGTTTTAAGAGTTCCTAGGTGTAGACAACCTTTTCGGTCATCAGGATCGCTGAGTTTATAGGCCCTCCTTGTACTATAAACTCACAGACACATTTACACAATTTTGCTTACAGGCATGGAGGAGAAAAACACTAAAATTTGTGCAGTGAGGGTGGAATGTTGAGAGGAAGTGAATGACCTTTGTTACAGTGAACAAATCAGAACAGATGAGCTGACCTCTAAATGAATTGATAGCAGCTCAATTAAAAAACAGTCTTTCTTTTTAATGTTCAAGCTTAGTTTTGATTATTCACGCAGGATACACTCTTTACAAAGAAGGTTGAATGCCCCATATTTTTATTATTTCTCTAATTCTAAATGGGTTCTAAAACTGTTTAGACATTGAAAATTCTCCACCTTTTTGCATTTTAGCTGAAATATAAAAGTAGAATAAAGGTTTCCTTTGTCTTGAGATTTGTTTTGAAGATTAATTGTTCAGTGCAGAATTACATGCACTAAACATGTAATTCAGTTTGATCTAAAGGGGCACAACTGCGGTTTGAATTCCTTAATAACTGTTAATTGATCGTTTAATACTTGTTGTGAGTACTTATGCAACTGGGGAAATCGCTTTCTCAACATTTTGAATATTTTTGTCACTTATTTCAGAGAGTGAAACTCATTACGATTATTAAAAATGAAGTGTCAAACTTAATTTTATTAAACCAGTACTTTCTAACAAAAAGAATGCATTAACGTCTTACAAGAAGCAATATGGCTTGCGAGGAGCAGATAAGAAAGTTTTAAGCGACAATATGAACATACTAAAAACATAAAAAAGGTTCAAGGGTATAGTCAAGCTACCAATATTAACTAGAACTAAAAGCCAGTAAAGTGGGTTTTTAAAGGGCCAATATTATCTATATGTCATGTTAAAATATTATCCTTCCCATAAAAAATATACTTGGAGTAATGCTCAAACGTTTTCATGCATTTTTTTTCATGAAATCCTAGAATCTCCTGCGGCAGCCATTTTGGGTGTCTAAAGGTTTTCTTTCACACAGCAATGGGTATTTCCACAAAGCTCCTCCAGCTCACAAAGTGCTCCTTCCCCATGCCTTTCTCACTCATCTACACCAGACTGGTATGGCGTGGTTTTAGCACCAAAATCAAGACTACAGCACACCCAATCGACACCATTTAGGAAGCTACTCACTTATCAATAGCTGGTGACTACCATGCCTAGGCTGGACTGGTCACCCATGTGCAACAGCTAAAGTGGAGAGATAGGTTGATCCAGAGGATAGGGGTATTCCCAACCACGTTTTCCTTCCACTCAACTTTCCATTGTATTACTTGGATATACAGCTGTCTGAACAACCAGCTTCTTCACCAATGACCTTTTGTGGCTTTCCCTTCTTGTGCAAGGTGTCAGTGATGAAGACAATCCTTGACACCATGGGGAAGACAGTCAGCCATTTTCCCCATGTTTGTGTAGCCTGCAGAACATTTAGAATGGGGGTATTTAACTCCAGGCCTTCATGGCCAGTGTCCTGCAACTTTTACATCTGTCTCTGCTTCAACACACCTGAGTCAAATAAATTGGTCATTTGCAGGACTCTGGAGAGCTTGGCTGAAAACTGAGGAGGTTATTCAGCCATTTGATTCAGGTCTGTTGAATGAGGGACAGATCTAATAGCTGCAAAACACCTGCTTTGAAAACTGGAGTTGAGTGTCCCTAATTCAGAGGCTCAGGAATCCTTTTGTTTAAGTAGTCAATTAGAGAGTAACACCATGAGTTTACAATATTTAATATTTTTACAGCATTATAATTTTCTTGTTTCTCATTATCTGTAAGCTATTCCCATCAAAATTGCATTCAAGTCAAGTCAAGTTTATTTGTATAACACATTTCAGCAGCAAGGCAGTTAAAGCGCTTCACACCATAAAACATAATACAGTAACAAATTATGAAACAAGCAATAAATAATGTAAAATACCACACCTCACCAGCCAGGAGTCCATAGAACAATAACTGTGAGCTTTTTGGCTGTTAATTTCTGATAATCAGGTGCCCCAACTTGTTCATTTTGATCAAAATGCCTAACGAATGATTGCCTTTGCCACGTATACAGTTATTCACAGCCAAACCTCTTGTTCCACAACACTTTCTTAAATATGTGAGAAAAAAAATACTTAACTTTTTCACAATATTCTGTTTTTTAGAGATAACTGTAGATTTAGGATGTCCTTTTAAACTACTCTTTATAGCACCTTTACATCTGGATTCTATAGTTTGGACTAAAGCAATTGAATAGCAAAATGTGAGACAGACTTTCTATTGATTAGAAGTATTGTGGCTTTTTTATTATCACAAGATCTTGGGCTTCAAGTTCTGGTTACACCACTAATTGCTTCTTGAAAATTTAATCTTTGAAATAAGCACACTGTAATTTGTTTGAATATGAGAACATGTTACTTGTAATAATATCTGGTTGAGCGCTTACTGGCACTCTGAAATAAGATGTAATTGATTACTGTTATCAGTGGACAGGCAGTTACTGTAACCCAGATAATGGTAGCAAAAATACATTGCCCTGCAAAATACTGCTGCTGATGCAATTGGCAGCTAGCAAGAGAAAGGAGAAGACAAGGAGAGATGGTGGATAATATTCTAGCATTTTTTTTCTAGACATAAGAGAGGAAACAGAGAAATAGAAAAGTGATGAAAGGTTTCTAATAATAAAATTCATGGATCACTTTTCTCTTTCCAATAGACATGTGGTCTTCTCTCACATGCTTTAAGCCCATTCTGATGTCAATGTTCTTTGTGAATGTTATGTTTTGTGCACCTTAATATTTTTGACTGAGCCATCTCACTCATATGACATCCACTTATCTCATCTGTGTTTAGCTTTTATGGCCAGCTCTTCTTGACAAATGTAAGTAATTTTTAGCTTCTTCAAGTATGCAGAACTGGTTGGTCCTTATGGTAGTGAGTATGATACAGTGCTAAAACGTTATAAGAATTGCTGGTGTGCATGAATGTTGCTCACTTTTTTAAGAAGCCCAATCATGCTTCCCATGTTCTTAAATTTTGGTTTTCTTATCTAGTAATCTTAGTTCTTAGTTTTTGTGTCCCTCCCTTTTTTAAAGTTAAGTTCTTCATTTTCACCTGCTTCCCTCCTGCCGTCTTCCTGAATTTGTGTCCTTCTCTTCACCCTTATATGACAATCATTGAAGGTGTTTGTTGCATACTCATTCCATTCTGAAAAAAATACAATTTAATCAAGTCAATAAATTGCCAAAATTAAGTATGTATGCTTAACAAATTCCATTCAAAATAAAATCATTACATTCTTGGTTCTAAGCTATTGCCAGTGAATGAACTTCATTTCATTCAAACTTATCTGTAGTTTTTGAAGTTGTCAGATTGGCTTTTATATATTTGGTACATATGTAAATACTTCCCAATGCTGGATACTTATTAAAAAAAACTTGTATAAACAGAGCTGCATCCTGACTCATTTTCACAAGCCTTTATTTTTTTAAATAAACCACTGCCACATTATACTATAGGCCACAAAGATAAGTAGGTGATAACAAGCCTAATGGTACCAAAGCATACATCAAGTATTGATGCTCATTTTAGCATCTGCTCCAAAGTACAGGAATTACAGGAACAGTAGCTTTAACCTACCTTTTTGGAGCTGAGCCACCCTGCTTAGTAAAATATTCCATTTGCTGGGGTCACAGAGTAATAAGAAGGGCTGAAAACCTGAATCTAATAAATTAATAATGAGAGCAGGAAAAGTTTACATCTTCACTACATGATGCATGCTTAAGCATAAATGTACACTGCCACCAATTTTAAAACCTTTTGCCATGCTCTCAGGGAAAGAGGAAGATATTCATGTGTCCACAAGCCACAAAGTCAAACAAAGCCAGACGGAAACTTATGCATTAAAGATAGAGCTAAATATAACTTTGCAGCTTGTGTCATTTCTCCAAGACAGGTTTTTTCTCTTGAACTGAGATTTGTCTATCCAGCACCAAATAATGTACAGCAAAAGCCCCAACTTTAAAGACTCTCAAATACACAAGTCTTTTTAAAAAAGATTGCTTTGTGGGCAAAAGCAAGTTTGAAAAATTACTTGGTACCTGGCAAAAATACTGTGTAATACACACAGTATTACTGTGTGTATCACACACAGCAATACACATAGTATATGTGTAATACTGTGTGTAATACTGTGCATAAATAAAAAGATCTTGACATATGCAAGCCAACTTAGCTCTCTTATTAGTGTCAACTATTAATTATTTACATGAGCCAAAGTTCAAGACAACCAGTGCTGAACTGTTGGGGAGGTTATGACAGGTTTATTGTCTCTAAAGTGATGAAAATTGTGTTATTTTCTTTGCAGAGAGGCAACTACGCCCCCCTTTTTTAAACTGAGCTAAGGTTGAACTATTTCAAAAGAGCTCTTTTTGAAGTGTTATGTGATTGGTCAATGGTTTGTTGCCATGTTTATGGAGGAAAGTGCTCAGAAATGAGCTTCATCCATAGGATAACTGCACTCAACCTAAGAAATTAGGGGGAGCTTCAACATCTGGGGTGAGTTTGGAATAGAGTCATTGGTCCGCCACAACATACACTTCCATTTAGATATTTTTTGATCATGACCCACAGGGAGGAGACTCCAAGGAATACTCATTCACCCATTGAGTTTAGAGGTACTAAATACCCCTCTGGCCAAGCACTGACTTGGAAACTCAGAATGATTTGCCTGTCTGAAGAGTTTGATGTCTGGATTATCCTGCAGGTTCTGTTACATGCAGGAAAACAAAACACAGCAGAAAGATAGATGTTTTCTGTTAATATAAGGTTTTGACATCATTACTGCAAATAGTTAATAGCTAGTACAGTTTTTTTTTGAGAATATAGAAGTTCAGAAAAAAAACATTAAGTATCTGTAACAATACTTTAAATTTGTAGATTTAAAGTGTCAAATGTGTCAAAGAGCAGATAGTTCAAGATGTGTACATTTAATCTAGTATGTACACTGATAAAAATCAAAGTTCTTTTTTTAATTATATATGTACAGTGCATGATGTGTTTAGGTTTTAGGTTATTTTTTTCCCTCAACATTTTATTTATTTATTTTTTTTATAAAATTTTTGCCATATCGGTAATCACTTCCCCTATATTCCTTTACTTTTGTTGAGGAGATTACGATATGACATCATATAGAGCTCAAAATAGTAAAATTTGCATTATACCCTCACCCTGTTTTTACTACATTCTACCCTATGCAGAAGCTGTGTCTGAACTAATTAAGATTCTTTCAACACAACATGAGAAACATTACAAGTAGCTGACACAGCAGGAAACTTTGTTCTCTGAATAATCCATGGCGTGTCTATGTAGGCTTGAGGGGGAAATATTCAAGTGTGTATTTAGTATTAAACTTGGTAAGCCAAATTTTGCTTGGTTGTAATTGTGGCAGACTTGTATGTAAAAAGTTCCAATATCTGAATGGTCTCTGTAACTATCAAAAATATAGCTTAATAATTGCAAATGTTGCCCAAACATTGTCTTTTAGAGGAAAATGTGAGTCTTCCATGAACACAAATAAAACCTCTCTGAAAATACATAAATGTCTTTCTCTTCCAGGAAAGATGAACACATAAGCAAATGTAACACACCCAAAAAGAAGAGAAACTGCAGTACTGGCTGGCAGCTCATCGCTTCACAGAGCTGGCTGTGATCGCAACTTGTTAGAGGTGCTACCAAAGACACACCACAATCAAATTACTTGGACACACAGCAAGGTAACACAATCAACCCCCCAGTGACTCTGCGCCCTGTTTTCTTTTTCTTGAGATTCTGTCCTAGATGTATTTCCACCCCACTGCTGCACAACCGAACCCCTTTGTTGCTGGTCATCCACACAACAATCTGTTAATATTAGAATCTCCAGGCAACAGAAACCAGTTATCTGATAGGTCATAAAGTGCCTGTTTATTGAGAGAAAAAACAATAAACAGACACTTTTTATTAGAATATTTTGATCGCCCTTTAACTTTAATAAAAAGCTTTTTTTCCTCTCTCATTTCATAGTCACATGAAAATGCATCTACAGAAACACAAACTAAAGTTTTAAACCTCTATGCAAAAGGCAAACCATACATTACCCTTTGATATATTTTCAGACAATTATTCTGCAAGAATAATAATTATTTCATTTCTGAAAGGAATGTCATCTGGGTTTAAGAAAGTGGTAGTGTTTAGCCATTGTTTTTCCTAGCGTCACTAGAATGTGCAGCTGTATGAATATTGTTATTCATATTATTCAGTGTGAGTAAATTTGTGTTATTTGGATTAGCCACCTACACACATTTGGAGTCTTATTCCAAGATTTCATTTGTAATTTCTTTCATTAAAGTAATATACACAAATTTGTTTTCCACAATAATCTGGAGTTGCTTCTGCATTGGCTCAGATGCAGCCCCAATCCATCTAGCCATCACTCCTCCTCTTGAGACAGAGACTGTCCTGAGATAAATAGTCCCCCTTCTTCCCAGTTCCCATGGATCAGAATTAGAGGAGCTGACTCCTATGCCATTTTGCCAACAGAAAACGTTTCAGTGTCTGGCACAGCATGAAAACACTAATTGTGCCACATCGTCTGCAAAAACAAAAGATGAAACCCTGAGGTTCCCAAAACAGATTCCCAAAACAAATTTCCCACAAATAAAGGTAATCTGATTCTGAAAAGATATTCCTTAAAATAGCACCATAATCACCATATTCCCCACAGCAGATCCTGAGAAATTTCTCCATTGACATGGCCTTCTCCAAATGATTTCCTAAGACAGTGTGAGGTATTAACGTCATGTGATGTGACTGCTGGGAGCAGCTGACAGTTATAAACCATATCATAGAAAGAATTTGTTAGAGGAAATTGTGTTACATGGTAGTGAGTATGAGTATTTTTGCAGACCAGTGTTGATTTTACATTTTCTATCAGGGTATAGGATCCTTCAATGTTACTAGTATTTTAGATCATGACTCACAGTGACTGATATGAGTATTATTGAAGTGCATTTTACGATATAAAATACTTATAGTATTAATAAATCCTGGGTTTTTACAAGGAGGGAAGAGTTAGATACAAATTTTAACTCTACCCCAAAATTTGACATTGAGATTTTTGTCCACATAACTGTGGGAGTGTGTAGACTGCAGACTTCAGCTGACTTTTAATACAGGATTGATTCCTCTGTGTTGTACTTTTCATGCCACATAAGAATCAACCAAGCTAAGTTGCTGTTAGTTGCCAAAAGCTTGGGAGACAGAAATATCTAAAAAAAAATAAAAATAAAAAACCATAAAAAAAAAAACTGTACAAGACAATTGTACTTTGCAACAATTTCCATCACTTCCAACCACAATGAAGTGGGACTGCTGAGGATCATTAGGGTCTGCTCAGTTGTATCTTGAGGATTCTGACAGTAAATTGACGAAAGCAAACATTGCAGTGATTGGCAAAAATACAAAATCTACTACTCTTAAGCACATAATGTCACACTCATTTGGAACAGGATCTGAAGTCTTTATTTGTCTTTAAAAATGTTGCTATACAGTTTCTCCTTGGAAGCAGATTCTACCTTGTGTGCCTGTTGAAAGCTCATTCACTTTTTTTTTTAGCTAGATGGAAAATGAATAGGATTTCCAGATGTTGCAGATGGTTGAACATAATTTGAAGTAATGGTTCCCACTACTAGTAAACGTGTTTGAAGCAGGCAGTGGTTCCTGATGAGTAAATGTGTTAATCTAAGATTTTCTCTATTCTTAACATTTGCCCACACACACACCTGGAAAATAAATACTATATCGAGTGGTATTAAATTTCATTATTTTGCTCACAAATATTTTATGTTTTGTGTATTCTTTTTAACATGTGCACGCATGAAGTACATCTTTATTGTTAGTAGCTTATTTAGACAGCAGACTTCCCCATAGTCAGTTTCTTTGTGACAATACACACGCACGCCCACACGGTGGTTGACAAGTGCTAACAAACAGCAAACAACGAAATGTGCTGCAAAGAGATGTAAACACATATTACAAGGTTGCTACTTCTTTGACCTTCTCTAAAGAACTTGATTTTAGTAACCAATCATATCTGCCATCAAAAACTATCTTGCAATGTTCTATTATTATCCTTAAAGTTGGGAAATAAAATATATTTCTAAAAACAGTCATACTTTTCAAATTAGAATGTGACTTGTCAGAAAATACTTGTTAGTAAGACATTTTTAAGTGAATTGGATATACTTTTTTTTATAAATTTCATATTTCAATATTAAACATATCGTAGTTATTTATTAGTCTGATTTAATATTTTAATCTTACATCGTGAGTTTTTAGTGGAAAGTCATCATAATAAACAGAAATAAAGGCTTACAAACTACAGTCTGTGTGTAATGAACCTATATAAAATGTTCCACTCAGTGAACTGAGTTACTAAAATAAATGAAGTTTTTAAATAATATTTTAATTTATTAAATATGACTAGCTTGCACAGGAAATACAGACTACAACCATCAGTAATTAATCAAGTTTTCTAATGACATTAAAGCTGGAAGTGCTTCTCTGCATAATTAAACCTTTAATACATACATATGCTTCCCCCTTCTACCCCCCGTCAGGGGAACCAAACCATAATCTTGCCTTGGGCAAATACCATACAAATATAGATGCCACTGCAATTTTGCTCTTTATGCTACTTACTGAGTTGGTAAGGATTTTATGTTGACTCAAAGCTCATGATGTTAGTGATCC
This sequence comes from Alfaro cultratus, assembly GCA_903066825.1. NCBI lineage: Eukaryota > Metazoa > Chordata > Actinopteri > Cyprinodontiformes > Poeciliidae > Alfaro > Alfaro cultratus. The sequence continues at coordinate 268 of CAEFZX010009526.1, read as the reverse complement.
AGTTTATTTTCTTTGCTCTCAGGTTACACTTGAGTGGGTAATATTTTTAAAATATGTTTGATTTATTATGTTAAAATATATGTTTGTATTTACGCACAACATTACAGAGTATGTCATTCACCTCTGTTCTTTGAACACACTTGAGCACGCCCCCGCACACACCCACCCACACACACGCACACCCACACACACACACACACACACACACACGCACGATCACAATCCACAGCCTGACAGACAGAAATGAAGAAATAATGATGCTGATGTT